>CM056049.1:528455707-528723207 GCA_029574335.1 Rana kukunoris
ATACCCCAGTACTCTGCAGTACCCCAGTACCCTGCAATACCCCAGAACTCTGCAATACCCCAGTACTCTGCAGTACCCCAGTACTCTGCAGTACCCCAATACTGTGCAATACCCTGCGCAATACTCTACAGTACGCCGATACCCTGCGCGATACTCTGCAATACCTCAATACCCTGCAGTACCCCAATACCTTGCAGTACCCCAATACTCTGCAGTACCCCCATACTCTGCAGTACCCCAATACCCTGCGCGATACTCTGCAATACCCCAATACTCTGCAATACCCTGTGCGATACTCTGCAGTACCCCAATACTCTGCAGTACCCCAATACCCTGCAATACCCCAATACCCTGCGCGATACTCTGCAATACCCCAATACTCTGCAATACCCTGCGCATTACTCTGCAATACCCCAATACCCTGCGCGAAACTCTGCAATACCCCAATACTCTGCAATACCCAAATACTCTGCAATACCCATTTTTTTAAAGCACCCCTGTCCCCGTGTGCTCGCATGCAGAAGCGAACGCATACGTAAGTCCCGCCCACATATGAAAACGGTGTTCAAGCCACACATGTGAGGTATCTCTGCGAGCGAGAGCAATCATTTTGGCCCTAGACCTCCTCTGTAACTAAAAACATGTAACCAATAAAAGTAATTAAAGCGTCGCCTATGGGGATTTTTAAGAAGCGAAGTTTGACGCCATTCCATGAAGTGTGACATGTTGGGTATCTATTTACTCGGCGTAACGTCATCTTTCACATTATGAAAAAAAATTGAGCTAACTTTACTGTTTTGTGTTTTTTAGCATACAACATTTTTTTTTTTTTAAAACATCCTTTCAAAAAATGTCTACGAAAATACCATGCAAGATAAAAAGTTGTAACTGCCGCCATTGTATTCTCTAGGGTCTTTGCTAAAAAAGCATATATAATGTTTTGGGGTTCTATGTAATTTTCTAGCAAATAAATGATGATTTTTACATGTATGAGAGGAATGTCAGAATTGGTCTGGGTGTTCCAGAACACCTGATGGCGTTCCCTGCATGTTGGGCCTCTGTATGTGGCCACGCTGTGTAAAGTCTCACACATGTGGTATCGCCATACTTGGGAGGAATAGCAGAATGTGTTTTGGGGTGTAATGTGTGGTATGCATATGCTGTGTGTGAGAAATAATCCGCTAATATGACAGAAACAAGATTTTTTTTGTTTGTTTTTTACAGAATTTTCAGTCGTTTTTCTTTTATAGCGCAAAAAATAAAAAACCCACAGGTGATCAAATACCACCAAAAGAAAGCTCTATTTATGTGAAAAAAAGGACAAAAAAATCAAATGGGTACAATGTTGTATGACTGAGTAATTGTCATTCAAATTGTAAGAGCACCGAAAGCTGAAAATTGGTCTGGTTAGGAAGGGGGTTTAAGTGCCCAGTGGTCAAGTGGTTAAATATCTAAAACTACCTAAAATTTCATGTAAAATAAGCATATCACTTGCCCAAAAAAAAATGTGCCTCTTTTTTCGTCAAGGTAATAATATTAGCACTTTGTTGCCCTTTTTTTAGATTCAATATGCATGTTTAAAAATATTAACAAATTAACAATAATTTAACAGATCAATGTTTTCTTTAAATGTATAGCCCAGAAGAGGATGAGGCCAGTAACTACATGTCATTTAATGGAAGCCAGATGTGTGATAATGTCCAATTAGAAAAACATGTCTGCTTTTTGCTTGTGATGTGTCCTATAGAGGATTTGTTTTGTGCTGGAGATGGAAGACATCCACTCTTCTTCATCATCTGTGGAGCCAACATAATAAATATGTGGTTTGCCTAGACTATATAGGATGTTTATTGGTCTATTTATCAAGACTTGTAACTATGTAAGACTTCTTATTGATCTCACCAGGAAGCAAGATGTCTTTCTGTGTTTTTAGAAAGCTTCTATTTAAAACACTCTAATATTTTACACATTTGATTAAATAGTTCTGCAAAATAAAATGTTGGGACATTAGCTTTACTATCTATCTATCTATCTATCTATCTATCTATCTATCTATCTATCTATCTATCTATCTATCTATCTATCTATCCATCCATCCATCCATCCATCCATCCATCCATCCATCCATCCATCTACTGTATCTATCTATCTTTCTATCTATCTATCTATCTATCTATCTATCTATCTATCTATCTATCTATCTATCTGTCTATCTATCTAATATCTATCTATCTATCTATCTATCTATCTATCTATCTATCTATCTATCTATCTATCTATCTATCTATCCATCCATCCATCCATCCATCCATCCATCCATCTACTGTATCTATCTATCTATCTATCTATCTATCTATCTATCTATCTATCTATCTATCTATCTATCTGTCTATCTATCTAATATCTATCTATCTATCTATCTATCTATCTATCTATCTATCTATCTATCTATCTATCTATCTATCTATCTATCTACTATGTGGTACATGATGCTGGTTTTCCTTCATAAACATTAAACTAAGAAGATAGGTAGACGGACCAAAAGAACAGATGACCACTGCTAGTGAATCTTACAAAGACCTTCATAAGGTCAATAAATGTTAATAAAGAACCATGGTTTATTTTCATGCAGTTAGTAAGGCCTTCTTATAGGAGTGACAGTATTTAGAGCAGAGCTAGGTTCCAGACTATATACAGTATATCACAAGTGAGTACACTCCTCACATTTTTGTAAATATTTTATTATATCTTTTCATGTGACAACACTGAAGAAATTACACTTTGCTACAATGTAAAGTAGTGAGTATAACATTGTAAATTTGCGTTCCCCTCAAAATAATTTAACACACAGCCATTAATGTCTAAACCGCTGGCAGCAAAAGTGAGTACTTCACTAAGTGAAAATGTCCAAATTGGGTCCAATTAGCCATTTTCCCTCCCCAGTGTCATGTGACTCATTAGTGTTACAAGATCTCAGGCGTAAGTGGGTACCGGTTGTGTTAAATTTAAAGTTATCGCTTTCACTCTCTCATACTGATTACGGGAAGTTCAACATGGCACCTCATGCAAAAGAACTCTGAGTATCTGAAAAAAAAAATTGTTGCTGTACATAAAAATGGTTTAGGCTATAAAAAGATTGCCAAGACCCTGAAACTGAGCTGCAGCACAGTGGCCAAACCATACGTTCAACAGGACAGGTTCCACTCAGAACAGGTCTCGTCATGGTCGACCAATGGGGTTGAGTGCACATGCTTAGCGTCATATCCAGAGGTTGTCGTTGGAAAATAGACGTATGAGTAATGCCAGCATTGCTGCAGAGGTTGAAGGAGTGGGGGGGTGAGCCTGTCAGAGCCTGTCAGTGCGCAGACTAGACGCTGCACACTGCATCAAATTGGTCTGCATGGCTCTCATCTCAGAAGGAAGCCTCTTCTAAGGATGATGCACAAGAAAGCCCGCAATCAGATTGCTAAGGTCAAGCAGACTAAGGACATGGATTACTGGAACATGGAACATGGAATTGTGTGGTTTCATGAGACCAAGATAAACGTATTTTGTTCATATGATGTGAAGCATGTGTGGGGGTAACCAGGTGAGGAGTACAAAGACAAGTGTGTCTTGCCTACAGTCAAGCATGGTGGTGGGAATGTCATGGTCTGGGGCTGAATGAATGCTGCTGGCACTGGGGAGCTACAGTTCATTGAGGGAACCATGAATTCCAACATGTACTGTGACATAGTGAACCAGAGCATGATCCCCTCCCGTCTGAGACTGGGTCGCAGGGCAGTATTCCAAGCTGATTACGACCCCAAACACACCTCCAAGATGACCACTGCCTTGCTAAAGAAACTGTGGGTAAAGGTAATGGACTGGCCAAGCATGTCTCTAGACCTAAACTCTATTGAGCATCTGTGGGGCATCCTCAAACGGAAGATGGAGGAGCGCAAGGTCTCTAACATCCACCAGCTCCATGATGTTGTCATGGAGGAGTGGAAGAGGACTCCAGTGGTAACCTGTGAGGCTCTGGTGAACTCCATGCCCAAAGAGTTAAGGCAGTGCTGGAAAATAATGGTGACCACAAAAAACATTAACACTTTGGGCTCAATTTGGACATTTTCACTTTGGGGTGTACTCACTTTTGTTGCCAGCGGTTTAGACATTAATGGCTGTGTTTTGCGTCATTTTGAGGGGACAGCAAATTTACACTGTTATACAAGCTGTACACTCACTACTTTACATTGTAGCAAAGTGTAATTTCTTCAGTGTTGTCACATAAAAAGATCTTTTCATCTTAAGTACCCAGTTTGGCATCAAGCCCAAAAAGTTTTACATGTATCTACGCATATGTTCTGCCCCCTCACGGATCTCCTGGCCTGACAACCCTTCACTAAAGAACCTATTGAAATGTTATGAAGGCCCCAATTTATAATGCAATGGAAGCTCTTTTATCTAAAAGCTATTAAGCAAACCACCTCACAATGGCATCAAGCACTCAAATCATCCTTAAAAACTTCTTTGGGAATCTGTCCAAAAAATGTGTACTCTGTAGTGCCTAGTTTGTATTGTTCATAACCTTTATGAACAAGTTTAGGTGCTTCTGTGTATATGCTAAAATAAATTACAATGATTGAAATCCCCAAATAAAGTTGCAGGATTCAAGATAATGTTTTAATGTTCAAGACACAGTAACAATCTTTAATTAACTAGAGGGAATTCAATAAAGCTTCTGTGCCATTTTACTGACATTAATATCATTTGTTTTATTGTTTTGTGCCAAATTCATGAAGCATCTCTGACAGTTTTAGTTCTGACAACAACTCATGTGCTAAATCAGGTAATTCCAATGCCTGCGTCAAATTCAAAATAAAATAGTGACAGTTTGTTTCTTGCAAAAGTGGAACCAATTAAGAACGTACGTGAGACACTTTCACAAAATCTGTCTATACCAGTCTTTATGAATTCCAGGGACTGTTTCATAAAAAAAATGATTGCATATATTACAAACCGCTACCATGTTTCCCCAAAAATAAGACCTACCCCAATAATAAGACCTAGCATGATTCTTGGGGAGAGCTGCAATATAAGCCCTACCCACGAAAATAAGCCCTAGCAAAATTTGTTTAAAAATGTTTTTTTTTTCTTTCCACATCAGACTCCACCGTGTCCAGAGACTTGCTCGTACTTACACATGTAGAGAGGAGCCGTTATTTCTACTTTGGTTTCGCATAATTTGTGAATAGATACTATATACTTTTTTTTTTTTTACTTTACTTCAATCCTTCTTTTTTTTTTTACTTTACTTCAATCCTTCTTTTTTTTTTATATAAAAAAGGAATATATATATATATATATATATACAGGGCTTTTTTTCAGGGGGAACTTGGGGGAACTCAGTTCCACCACCTCTGGCTCAGACCCTTTGGTGCCTGTTCACCACAATCACTTGTAAACACAGAAGTCCGGTTTCTGTGTTTACAAGTGGCAGCTCTGCACTCTGTGTGTAACCCCCTGAACTCTGTACTCTGTATGTAATGCAATCCTGGTATTTAATGCCCCTTTAAGACCCTCCTACTGTTTGTGAAATCTGAAGGGGTCGTATTTGAGTTCCTGCACCTATTTTCTAAGTAAAAAAGCTCTGTATATATATATATATATATATATATATATATATATATATATATATATAAAAACATGTTTTTCTCCATGGTTAAAATGTTTTAATTCACCTTGCAGAAAGATTACACCGCCATAAGGTGTGCCCTTTGTAACTGCACCGTGCAAAAACACCCTATTTACAGACTTTCCAGAGTTCTTCTCCTCTCCTCCTGGCTGACGCCCGCCCCCCTCCCCAGTGCACGGAGCCGGCCAAGGCCAGTGAGACAGCGTTGCCCCCCCCCTCCGCTCTCCTCCCACTCGATGCATGCAGCCCCTCCCTCCTCAGCGCATGGATCAGGCAGATGCCAGCAGGACACCGGCTCCCCCCTCCTCCGCTCTCCTACCACCCGACGCCCGCGGCCCCCCTCACCAGTGTACGGAGCTGGCCGACAACAGCCGGGAACCCGGAGCAGAGAAGAAGAGCCCAGCGAGACCAGGCAACAGCCAGGGAAGCTGCAAGAAAGGTATTGCCCACAAAACAATCACAAAGGGAGAGCAGTGCAGTGTGCACCCCACATCGGCACAATTCCTAATTGCAATTGCATAATTCTATAAGGATGAATTTTAAGATGCTTTTTATGTCCTGACCTGACAGGGAGGGGGAGGGGGAGAAGACAGGGGACACATGAGATGACACAGCAGAAGCACTATGCAATCTATTATGCTTTAAAGGAATATTTTTTTAGGGTTACAACCACTTTAAAATCATTGTACATACAGTAAATAAATAAGACATCCCCCAAAATAAGCCCTAGTGTTTTTTAGGTTGCCAGAATTAATATAAGACCCGGGCTTATATTCGGGGAAACCTGGTATATTGAAGTCTTGCGCTAGGACATTTGTTGCTCTTGTAAATTAACCCATGTTAGTCTGGCCATACATGGTTGAAATTTAAAATAATTTTCTTTTGAAAATCAAAACTGTTGTGTGTTTTGTGCCACCATTGATTTCGAAATTCGGCTAATCAAACCTTCAATTTCACCTCATGTTGCTATAGAAAATAATTTTTGTGTCTGGGAATCTTCTTTTCTTTCCGGGAATATTCTTTTCTTACACATGCGCATTTCTTTTTCGATTACATTTCTCGCACAATTCTCCCATCATTGATTAGAAAATTGTTTGTTTTTCACAAAATTTCCAACATGTATGATTACACAAATTCCATGGCCACATGAAAATCGGCTGTTGCTGCAGCCCACTAATGGTGCAAAATTCTTAGTTAGATAAGGTTTTCTAAAGAAAATTCTTTCAAAATTCGACCCATGTATCTTAGACAGGGGTTTGATTGTAAAAAAATAAAAAAGTTACATTAATGTAAAATTAATATTACACTTGCACAATTTTTTAAACTTTAAAATAGGGAGGGAGTAAACAGTTTTTGTTAATAACATCAAAATCAGTCAGCAAATAACTGTATATATACACACGTGATAAATGTTATTTTTTGCATCAGTTTTGCAGATGATGTCATGAAAACAGTACTTCTATTTGGTATAAAATGGCAAATTATACAGGGCAGAGACCTGACCTCATCAGTGTAAGGCCTCTTACACACAGATCAGTTTTTCTTCAGGTTTTTCTTTTCAGTTTACCAAATCCATCTAATATGAGGTCAAACCTCAAGAGTCTCAATTTCTATGCAATCAGGCAGGCCCCTGTACTACATAGTTTTGGTAAACTGAAAAGAAAAACCTGAAGAAAAACTGATCTGTGTGTAAGAGGCCTTAGGCCGTGTACACACAACCAAATCTGTCTGCTGGAAACGGTCTGCCAGACCGTCCCAGCAGACAGATTCGATCGTGTGTACGGGCGAGCAGACGGATTTGGCCAGCCGACAGATTTTAAAGCATGCTTACCAATCTGTCGGCTGGGAACCCGTCCGCCCGACATGTCTGCTGGTTAGTACGCTAACCAGCAGACATGTCTTCTCGCACACGCGCCAAATGATTTTGACGCATGCGCGGAAGTGTTTTACTTCCTGGTGCGGTGACGTGGCGGCGTCAACGTCACCGCCACGTCACCAACACGTCAGCGCGCTGTCTGCTGGCGGGGATTTTGGTTTGCTCGTGTGTACACGCGAGCAAACCAAAATCCTACCAGACAGATCTGTTCAAATCGGTCGGTCCGACCGATTTGAACAGATAGATTGCCTCGTGTGTACGAGGCCTTAAAAGAAGAAAAAACATCTGTACTTTACTACAGAGATCGTTTTCATTTTTTTCTTCAATTTATTTATTTCTTTGTTGATATGACACGGCTTAGATAATTGTTTCCACACCCAGTAAATAAAGTGGCACATTTTATGATATTGTGTGTATATGGCCAAACAAAAAGCAAAGGCAGCACTGGTGTAAAGCCTTGTACACACGATCAGTCCATCCGATGAGAACGGTCTGATGGACCGTGGTCATCAGTTAACCGACGAAGCTGACTGATGGTCTGATGTGCCTACACACCATCGGTAAAAAAAACGATCGTGTTAGAACGCGGTGACGTAAAACACAATGACGTGCTGAAAAAAGTTCAATGCTTCCATGCATGCGTCAACTTGATTCTGAGCATGCATGGATTTTTAACCGATGGTCGTGCCTACTAACGATCGGTTAGGAATCCATCGGTTAAATTTAAAGCACATTGGCTTTTTTTAACCGATGGTTAAATAACCCATGGGGCCCACACACGATCGGTTTTGACCAATGAAAACGGTCCATCCGACCGTTGTCCTCTGTTTAACCTATCGTTTGTACGAGGCCTAAGAGGGAGCAAGAGGTTCAGATCTCAAGCACTTTTTAACAATGTCTTTAGTTAAAACTCTTGTTTAATGCCATGTTATTGATTTGCATTATACCCTCTAATTAATCTTTTTGTTGTGCACTGAAATATTGTGTAATTGAGGAAAGGAGTTCCTCTTAGTTCAAAAAGGGGATATACATATGTAAATTGATGGTGTCCTTTTGGCCTCATATTTGCACTTACTGTTGTGTATTAGCAGGTGCCTTTGCAGTGAGAAAGGAGTGCGGAACAAAGCCTTGCATTCCTCACATTGAAATGGTCTCTCCTCAGAATGAGTCTGCAAGCAGATTACAAAGAAAAGATTCACAGAAATTAATCAGGCTAATTGTGATAATTGCAGTGAAATTGCAATGAGCTGGGATTAATAACAGCGAACATGTCTAAATGGAGTAAGGTAAAAAATCAGAACTACAATAAAGTACCATCATTTATACATTTCTAATCTGCACAGATTATTTGTTATTTTGTTTTATATCTGGTACAAATCATTAGTTACAAATGTTTTTCAGTAAAAATGAATTGCCTTATGTTTAAGGCATAAACTCACATGCATTATTGGATGAAGAGTGGTGTTTACATTTAATGAGATTAGAAACATAAAATTTCTACATAAATAGTGGAGACAATATCATTTGTTAATATAACTATGAAATGAATGATTGCTAACTACTGGAGGAGCCTAAATCACTCTATGGAGCAACCATACCATATTGACAGATAGTAAAATTGTCATCTGCTGTCATGTGTATCTCTGTGGTGAGATATACTATACATCCAAACATCTAAACAAGGGGTTTCCAAACTTTCTGAACAAAGGGCCAATTTACTGTTCTTCAGATTTTGAGGGGGCAGACTTTGGCCAGTGGGAAATGTTGCCCCATTGTTGGTATTAGGGGATTAAATTGCTGCCCATCATTAATGTCTCCGGTAGGAATATTGCCTCATTGTTGGCATTAAGGGAAGGAATAGTGCCCCATCATTGGTGTCAATAGGAGGGATTGTGCCCCAATGTTGGCATCAGTGGGAGGAATAGTGTCCCATCATTTGTGTCAGTGGGAGGAATAATGTCCCATTGTTGGGGTCAGTGGTAGGAATAGTGCCCTATTGTTGGTATCAGTAACAGAAATTATGCCCTGTTGGTGTAGAAGGAATAGTGCCTTGGGTGGGAGTAATAGTGTCCCAAGGGCCTGATAAAGGCAATCAATGGGCCACATCCAGCCCCCAGGCTGCAGTTTGGAGATCACTGATCTAAACTCACACAGGTGTGATGTATGCATAAAGTAATACCCCAAGGGTGTACACTGCTGTTTATATTCCAGAAATTATTTGGGGAATCTTTTTTATTAAAAGAATGACATCTCTAACATCCCCAGCTGCAATCCTTAACAGCTTCAAAGTAATATCAGGTAATTCGCATTGAGCCATACATCTGAATGGAGCAATGGTTTATAGATATGCCATGTACTAAAACAGTGGCTTGGGAGCAAAATTACATTTTTTGCTACCTGCAAGACAGCTCCAAGGAACAATTACATAATACCTGAAGATCTGCTGCATCATATTGCACATTTCCTATAGCAAAAAATGAGGCAAATGCTACAGTATTTCTTTACTTTAAGTTGTTATTAAATAAAGAGTTTGGGGTAACTTTTAATATGTAATATGATCGTGTGTGGGCTTCACATAATTTTTCGGGTTCTGAAAAACGACAATTTATTTTTCCGAACATGCTGCATTTTTTAACGACGTTTTAAACAATGTAGTTTTTCGGGTTGTAAAAAAATATCGTGTGTGGGCTAAAACTACGTTAAAAACCCGCGCATGCTCAGAAGCAAGTTATGAGACGGGAGCACTCGTTCTGGTAAAACTACCCTTCATAATGGAGTAAGCACATTCATCACGCTGTAACAGACAGAAAAGCGTGAATCGTCTTTTACTAACACGGAATCAGCTAAAGCAGCCCCAAGGGTGGCGTCATCTGCATGGAACTTCCCCTTTATAGTGCCGTTGTATGTGTTGTACGTCACAGTGCTTTGCTAGAGCATTTTTTTAAAATGATGGTGTGTGGGCAATGTTGTTTTAATGATGAAGTTGGAAAAACGTTTGTTTTTTTTTACATGCCGAAAAACATTGTTTTTTTTTAATGCCGAAAAAATTATCGTGTATACGTGGCATAAGGGTATGCATAAAGAAGAGTATACCCTCCTAAAAAAGTTATTTCCACAAAACAAATTCCCAGGGTTCATTCTACAGATGTGTTTAGTAGCACACATGAAGTGGTAAACGTTAACCTGCTACCCCCAGGCACCAGTATGTCAAGCCTTTTTTCCAAAGCAGTGCCCCTGATGCCCCAAACCCAGAGGTGCTCTGGTATGCATATATCAGCCTGCTTGCTGTTTTAATAGCCATGCCCCACCTCCTGTTATCTTCAATGTTTTACTATTGGACCATGACTGTATTGGACAGCTTCGCTGACCAATAAATAGCCTCAGGAGATGGGAAAGCATAAGGTAGGTATATTAACTCTAGAGGCTGAGATGATGTTAGCATATTACAGCTTTCACAGGCACTCATTTAATTGTAAAACTGACCTGGTGTGCAGGTATCTAGAGGTGCCTGTTACAGGGTGCAATCAGCGTTTTTTCCCACTTTTAATGTGCATTTATGTTTATAATTTTATACCCTCGGTACAGCAATTTAGGTGTCTAAAATGAAGTGCAGTTCAGTGAAAGGGACTTTGGTTCCATTTGATCTATTTCACCTACCCTAAACCAAAAGGGGATGAAAGCTATAGCAACAGCATGTTAAAATAATTTTACCTATTACTGGGTGATCACAATGCAAAAGACAACTACAAGTTAATAATTGTAATTAATTGTAGTTTTTGATCATCTGGTATTTTTTCATACCAATATATTTTACATACATATTCAACACATTGAAATTTGAAATGTACAAATAAGGCATATGAAATAAAAACATTGTAGTGTTCTCTGACTTCCATGAACGGTTCTTTGATAAAATGTTAGAGGAAAATAAATGTAATTCCCAAACTTGCAGCCAGTAAGTAACTGAAAACATTTAATTCTTCCAAGTCTTCAGAAAGGCTGTGTAACTTAGAAATAAAATCTCCATTGAAAGGAATACAAAATTTGGATGGGCATTCAATATAAAATATATAAACCATAACAACCTTGCCAACTTAGTTGCTTATGGAATACAGAATGATGTAAAGTATGGGGAAAAATGCATGTTATATATCACAAACAAAGGAAAATATCTGCATTCCAGAAATGAACCTACCCACATCAGTTCAGCAACCTCATCTTTACACAGCTGTTGGGTATGAAGAAAACAGATCTTACAAAGCAGTAGACAAATACAGATATAACAGCTACACGGCAAAACAATTATCACCAGCCATATACTCTTAGCTGAAATGACCCTATGCAGCAGTTGAGCAGTATACTTATTATAAAGCTTGGGAATGCAAGAATGTTAAAAACCCTGTGTAATAGTTTTAATATATGCAGGAACAGAGGGCAATGGATTGTGTATATCAAAGGATAATGAATGTTACACTGAAATATTATTGTTGACATACCATTTACCTAGAAAATCTATAAGGCTACTTGCACACTGTTGCCTAAAAACTCAGCATTAAGCATACAAGGCATATTTTTTTTTCTTTCTTTTTTTTTTTTTTTACTGATCTAAATGCCTGTACACATAGGCACATGAACACATGCTGCATATACTTTAGCTGAGTAAACAAAATGCAGGAATCTAAAATGGCAGTTAGAATTATACAATTCCACTTTGAACACAATTGTTCCCTCCAAGGTGTGTGCGTGTTAAGTTTTTAGGTAAGGCTTTGGGGGGGGGGGGGCTAAAGTGATAAGGAAATGCCTGTCTTGTAGCTGAAAAATAGGTATTGAGGGCGCAAAAATGGTTGCTGAACAGGCTGTTATGGTGGCAAAAATGTAGTGCAGAGTAATTTCTGTGTATATCTACAGGTGAATGTGAGCTTAAATCTGAGGACAGAGTTGGCTTTGAATTGTGGGGCATTCGTTTGAGCTGAAATTGTTGTTGCTGAGGACAGTAAGGGGTTAAAAATATTGCGCAGCATGTGCCTATATTGACAGCAGGTTTAAAGGAGAAATCCAGATTGGCAGGCAGCAGCTCTCCACTCGGGGAGGTGAGAGAACCGAGCCATTGGAGGTGTTCGTTGGCTCGGTTCTCAGTGAAGAGGTGGTGGGAGACAGATGCAGCATCGGCCCATGCTGTATCCACTGAGGTAAGTATGAATCTACAAAAAAGTCTTCTCTTTTAAAACAAGTAAATTGTAGGAAAGGGTGTGGAATGGAAAAGTTAATAGCGTTAACACACCTAAAAAAAAAAAAATTATAATCCCATAATTGTACGTCTTATTAGTGTATCTCTAGTCTAGGTGTGAAACTTTTTTTTTAGTTTACTGTCTATTGTGTCATATTGTGGAGTGCCCATCACTTCCTGGTATGGGGACACATCAGGACAGAAATATATCTAAAATGAAGGAGTATCTCTTACTTTATAGGTGTCATTGGAACAGGTGTCCTCATTGAAAAATATCTTTAGTTCTGGTGGCAATCATATGGGTTTGTATTTTCCAATACACTTTGTCCTGGAAATGTTGATTACCAGGGCAAATCAAGAGGCTGAATCTCCCAAGTGGGACATAGACAGAAATAAAAACCTTGTGAGAAATATTAGTAAGCCCTGGCGCCAACCAAAAATGAAGATATGCTAAAAAATGTGAAAATGTGAAGCAGATGCTATAACTTTTGTGCAAACCAATAAATATACGCTTATTGGGGAAAAAAATTACCAAAATTATGTAGCAGAATACATATTGGCCTAAATTGATGAAGAAATTCTTTTTTTTTACTTTTTTTTTATTTGGATATGTATTCTAGCAGAAAATCCAAAATATTTTTTTTCCCACAATTGTCGGTCTTCTTTTGTTTGTAGCGCAAAAACTAAAAATCGCAGAGGTGATCAAGTACCACCAAAAGAAAGCTATATTTGTGTGGAAAAAAATTACATACATTTTATTTGGTTACAGCATCACACGCCCACACAATTGTCAGTTAAAATTACGCAGTGCCGTATCGCAAAAAATTGGGCTGGTCATTAAGGGGGTACATTTTTCCAGGGCTGAATTGGTTAAGTGATATACTCCCAAAGGGGGCTCACAACCCTAAAGGGTGGCAGACATTGCAACTTTAATAACTAGAGCCTTGCAAGTGTAGCAGCTGATTTATAATTATAAAATCGCTCCCATTCTCATGCACTTTGCACACAGAGAAAGACAAACAAACAGCTATTTTTTCAGAATAACTTAAGGTTGAAATCTGAATGTATATAGATCACCCAGAGGGGAATGTTATTTTCTCAACAAAAGTGGAGTTACGCTTTAGGCACCCTTTGCACTAAAAAATATGTCCTAACCCCTGTCACTGTCACTGGTGTTTAGCTAGTCTGCATATCAATGTTAACCACTTTCCGACCGCCCACCAGGTAACGTCGGCACTTTGAGGATAATCTCGGTAACGGCAGCAGCTCTGAAACCGAGATTCCATCTCTTCTGTGGGCGGTCGGGTACTAATGGCGGTCTCCGCGGCGGAACGCCGCGAGATCGCCGTTATCGGTAGCGGACGAGCGTTGGGCTGCGCTCTCCGCCGCTTACCGGAGCCGTTTCGGGTGCGCTCGTCTGGTCACGGGGATGAAGGAAAAAATTTCCCTCGTCCATCCCCGTAGCTCTGCTGGGCGGAATCTCAAACGTCACAAACAGCGTCTTAAAGAGACATTTTTTTTTAAATGATGAAAAATGACTAAAAATTTTTATTTTTTTTTTGATTTTAGCTTAAACTATTTTTTGACCCCAATCAATTTAAGAGGACCTGCAGCTTTTTTCTATTACAAGGATGTTTACATTTCTTGAAGGAATAAAAGTAAATTTTTTTATTTTTTTTTATTTTAGTGTTAAAAATTGGTAAAATTAATACAAATAAATACGAAAACAAAAAAAAAAATTTTAAATCGCCCCGTCCCGAATCGCGCGCAGAAGCGAACGCATACGCGAGTACATTATTTCAAACCACACAAGGATATCGCCGCGATTTAAGCGAGAGCAATAAAGCCCTGTTCATAAAAAATGCAATTTTTTTTATCGCCTGTTTTTAAGTTTACGCCATCAACGGGCGCAATTTTTAAGCTGACATGTTGGGTATCATTTTATCGGCGTAAATTATCTTTCACAATATGTAAAAAAATTGGGCATTTATTGTTGTCATTTTTTTATTTAAAAAAGTGAATTCTTAAAAAAAGTGCGCTTGTAAGACCGCTGCGCAAATACGTTAACAAAAAGTATTGCAATGACTGCCATTATTCTCTAAGTGTAGAAAAAAAAAATATATAATGTTTGGGGGTTTTAAGTAATTTTATAGCAAAAAAAAATGTTTTAGTCTCGTAAACACCGAATCTGAAAAACAGGCCCGGGGCTAAAGTGGTTAAGAACCAAAAATAAATCTGAATTTACTCAATTATATTGGGCTGATTTACTGAAGGATATTAGAATCTTCACAGAAGAGTTAGAACTTCAATCAAGTCTGGAAAAAGTTAACAGGAATTTTTTATTGAAATGTTCATCTTTATTGTGTCCCTTTTAAATCAGCATCATTATCTTATGTAATAGTTGTCCTTTAAAGTGTATGTAAAGACAATTATGTTTTTATTAATATAGCATGTGGAAGAGTTAGAACTTCAGTCTGCTTTTTTATTGACATCTGTGTCCCTTTTGGACTGTCACTAGTGATGGTCAAATCTGCTTGGATTTAATGCAAACCCTACTGAAGTTTAAGGGAGGAGAATCTAAAAAATTAATTATTTTCAAGACTAGCAGAGAATTAATTTGTCAAACAAAGGGCAAGTGGAGCTGGGCACTGCCAGAGGGGACATGGTACTGTACAAATGAAAAAAAAAGTTACTCAGTAGGAAGCAGCTCAGTTAATAATGCTTAAAGTGAAACATTACAAGTTAACAATTCCTATAAACAGCATGCTGCGGGGATGTCCTAAACTTGTGGCACATCTGTAGGATGTACTAAAGCAAACGTGACACTTGCAAAGTAAAAGAAACTGCTGCTAAATGACATTTCCTGGCCAGCTTCATGCTGTTTGTAACAAAGCTATGTTCAAGGCTAATAGGCAAGGGATTATCAATGAGCATGGGGAGCTAGGCATTGAGCTGGATACTAATGCTAAAAAAAAAAAAATAGTTTTGGTAGAGTGAAGGATTAGAGCACTTGTCAGTTTTTATTGCTGTCTTTTTTTTGTCCTGTGTACAATTATAATTGTAAGTGAAAGCAAAAGAAAATCCCAAATTTGGGGTTTTCACCAGAAAGGTATATGTCCCCTCTGGGACATAGATGGCAATAAAAAACTGACAGGGATTATCCTCTCTTACGCTATCCAAAATGAAAAAAAATAAGTTTTGCCTATTGTTCTCCTTAAAAAATGCCAATAAGTGGGGGGCAGTTATATTAATAAGGCTTAACCCCTTCCCACAGCCGCCTCCCGGAATTTCGGGCATTGGGGTTATATGACCGTGGTGACTGAATGTCACAGCGTTCACATGATTGGAATGCTCCTGATTGTAGGTATACATCATGAGCTTTCCAGTCCCCGCTGTTACTGTGCTGGGTGCGCGCTGGTTTTGTGTTTAACCACTTGTCCACTGGCCTATTTTGACACTTCTGTCCTTCATGTAAAAATCAAATTTTTTTTGCTAGAAAATTAATCAGAACCCCCAAACATTATATATTTTTTATTAGCAGACACTCTAAGGAATAAAATGGCGGTCATTGAAACTTTTTTTCTCGCACGGTATTTGCGCAATAATTTTTCAAACGCCTTTTTTTCGGAAAAAAAACGGTTTCATGAATTAAAAAATAACAAAACAGTAAAGTTAGCCCAATTATTTTGTATAATGTGAAAGATGAAGTTACGCCGAGTAAATAGATACCTAACATGTCACGCTTTAAAATTGGGTGCACTCATGGAATGGCGCCAAACTTTGGTACTTAAAAATCTCCATAGGCGACGCTTTAATTTTTTTTACAGGTTACTATTTTCGCGTTACAGAGGAGGTCCAGTGCTAGAATTGTTGCACACGCTCTAACGCACGCGACGATACCTCACATGTGGGGTTTGAACGGCGTTTACATATGTGGGCGGGACTTGTATGAATGTTCGCTTCTGCGCACGAGATAACAGGGACAGGGGCTTTTGATTTTTTTTTTTTTTATTTAATTATTTTTTATTTTACTTAATATTTTTTATTTTTACACTTTTTTTTACATTTTTTTTTGGATCACTTTTATTCCTATTACAAGGAATGTAAACATCCCTTGTAATAGGAATCCGTGTGACAGGTCCTATTTATGGAGAGATGTGGGGTCAATAAGACCTCACATCTCTCCTCCAGGCTTACAAGCATGAAATCGGTGAAAAAAAAATCACCGATTACATGCCTATAGCCGCGATTGTGGCTTTGTTTACTTCCGGGTACCGGGCGTGACGTCGCGCCCGGTCCTCCGATGGTCATAGAGATGACTGTGACCGTCTGGTCACCAGTCATCTCTATGGATCTGCTACAAGCGCTGGCCGATTCGCTCTCCGGGCCCCCGATGGCACGGGAGAGCCCGGAGAAGCACCGGATGGCGGCGGGAGGGGGGGGGGACGTACCCTCCCGCTCCCTAGAAGAACGATCAAGCAGCGGTTCCGCCGCTTTGATCGTTCTTATGGTGCACAGAATGGCCGGCTGCAGAGGGGGATATCTGAATGATGCCTGCAGCTGCAAGCATCTTTCAGATATCCCCGCACAAAGTGGAGGACGTCATATGACGTCCATGGTAGGCAAGTGGTTAAAAAGGGCCTCTCAGCGCTAAAGCCCACCCGCTGAGAGGCCATATATATGCGTGCAGCCGCTGGGAATAGCTTAAGCAGCAACATTAAAAATACCAGATTTCATTGAAGGATAAGTTCACCTTTGGAACATGTTACATGTTTCACCCGTATTTACGGTAGAACATGTAACATGTTCCAGGGAGCCATGGGTCATGATACTTGCTAGTAAACAAAAGGCACGAAGGGGCCATTTCTTCACAGCGCATGTGCCGATGACATCATTGGCACAGTGTACAGCAAATTTTTCCACTAAATGGAGCACTTTTAGGAGATATTTACAGTGCCTATATGTAAACCTTATTCTAGGCTTATCTATAGGTACAAGTGATACAGAGAGGTTTACAACCACTTTAAAACTGAACTCCAAGCAGATATAAAGAAAAACATTTAATGCAGCTGCATATTCCTTTAAAATAATTTAATGTATTTTGACATAGAAATATCCTAAGTCATGAAGGCTTTAATCCTCTTTGCAGTAGTACTCAGACTTTGAGAGAGGCAGGTCTAAGGATAAGCAGGCTCTGCTGCATATACTGTAAAATGTTGATGACTTATCAGCATGTTGCTGGTTGTTAGCTGTCTAGTCAGCACCCTTTGGCAAGGGAAGTGATACTACTGTAGTCATATGCAACATATTAGTTATGTACTCAATTGTTCAACTTTGATCACTACTATTATTCAAGATATGCTAATATGCATAAGACTTTAGCCCCCATAGTGGGATAAAGAGTGATATGAATTGTTCGAAATTCTCTGTAAAGTGCTGCAGAAAAATGTCTAGTACCCATGATGAGAAAGTTCGATGTAAAATACCACTTTCGAAGCGATCGTACAATAATCTGATCGTTAGTACACAGCTTTCGATAGCCAATCACAACAGTTCATGCAAAATTATCCGAAGGGACAGACATGACATTTTATCTCAGTAGAAAGTAGAACAAATTATTTTTGTTTAATCTGTACAGTATTCGTCTAAACAAAATCAGAAGACCAATACCATGCATATCCAAAAATGAAAGAAAACATTACAATACAGCACATTACATCACTTCTAAAGTTGTATTCCATCATACAAGAATTTTCTTAACCCTAGTAACCTATTGGTTTTCAATATGAGACTAGCATGCAAAAAAAAAAAAAAAACAACAGACCATCATTTGTCTGATATTCTCATTGTGTATATAAGGCTAAAAAATAAATACTAGTGTGGCAGATTATTGCCTTTTGGTTGTTATGAATTATAGCACTTTAACACAATTGGAAAAATTCTAAAACATACTGTAAACCCAAATGTGCATCAGACATTACCTTGTTGATCCTTTCTAGTTGTACAAACATGCATAAACCTTCTTTGTAATCTATTTAAACAGTCACACTCTCAGTAATGAGTACATGCATTATTTAAAAAGAATCACACTACATGCTTGAAAATGCTTTTCTTGTGGCATCTTCTGATACTTTTGCACGTTCCAATTTAAGAAACATTTTGATGTTGTTTCAACAAGTTAAGCACAGGAAAGCAATAAGTTAATGCACATTGTAAACATCTGGGCAACATATTCACTAGTGTCATGTGCGTCAAAACCAGCCTAAAGTATATGTCTATTGCATATGGAGAAAACTAAAAACAGATGCATAGTCAACCTTGTATTAATTAACTCCTAAATATGCAAATTGCTAAACAAAACAAAGATTTAAGAGCTTGCTTACGTTGCATATTATAGAAGAATAAACAATTACAATGACAGAGTGAAAAATTATTGTTGTATCTGGGTTATATAAAATGTCTGTCATTTAAATATAATCAGAAATACTATTGTAAGATGGAAAAAAGCAACAAAGCACTATTTTATATGTAACTTGTACAGTGCCAAAAAACTGCAATATGTGTTACAAACGTATGAATTGTCAGACAATCTTGTGTTATACAGCTTCTCTGTAGTAAGCACATATTTCAAGCAGACTTATCAGGCAACATTGAAAGGAAACCTTCCATTACAGGATGACACTTGTCAGGATACAAAAAAACAAATTAGATTAAAGGATGTGAATACAGGTTTGCAACCAAAGCACTGTGGGCTTGAGCTATATATGCAATATATAGAAGCAGCAATAGGCAGATCAGAACTGAAAATGCTAAGGCCCCGTACACACCATTAAATAAATCTGTTTAAATCGGTCTGACAGACCGATTTGATCAGATTTGTCTGCTGGGTTCAGATAGAAGAGGCCGTGTGGAGCATGTGCACTGAGATGACAGGTTGTTGGTAGCTGCAGCTAATCACACCCGCTTGCAAACAAAGTGCATTTAGCCACGATCACTGCAGGCAATTACAAGCTGTGTGTAGTGATAACTGCAGCCACCGCCAGTCTGTCATTGCACTATTATTCAAATGCATCTGGCAATGTAGGTTCCTGCCACTGAGATTCAAAGTATGCCCAAACGCCTGTGCAAATGGAGCCTAATGCCTGGTGCACACATTAAGGTTTATTTGTTCACTGCAGCGGGCTGAACTAAAAAAAAAAAAAAACACTTTTAGTGCTGCTATTGTGTTTTGACAGGGGGGACCTCATACACCCTCCCCCCACCAGAACACACTGGTCAATACTTTCAGCCATTGGCAGCACTGCAAGCACTGATTGGGTGCCAATTGGCTGCTAGTTTTCTAGCATGCTGGCTGTGAGATTGGCTTCTGACAAGCAACTGTACACATGGGCCCAGAGTCAACTGGTTTCTACGGTAATGGTTGATTTTAGATGATATTCGTGAGTATGGGGCTTTACTGAACAAGCTGAAGTTAGAAGCTGATTGGTCACTATACAGCGACTTCAGAATCTGTTCAAGCTTCAGTAAATTAACCCTCACGTAGATTAACAGGCGTTTTCTTTTAGAACTACAGATTGAGTGAACATCAAATTTTATTCTATTGTTACTGCCATACAAACCTGATTTTAAGAAATTTAACCTGTCAATGTCACTCTGCTTAACAGCATATATAATGATGTGCTATATACTTTAACATTTTGCTGCATGTGACGATTGGGGATGAGCCCGATGTTCGAGTCGAAAATAAGTTTGACTCGAACAACGGGTGTTCACTTGTTCGCCGAATAGCGAACAATTTGGGGTGTTTGAAATTTGAAAGCCGCAGAACACCCTTTAAGTCTATGGGAGAAATTAAAAGTGCTAATTGTAAAGGTTAATATGCAAGTTATGGTCATAAAAAGTGTTTGGGGACCTGGGTCATGCCCAGGTGACATGTATCAATGCAATTTTTTTTTAAAAATGGCAGTTTTTTCGGGAGCAGTGATTTTAATAATGCTTAAAGTGAAATATTCCTTAAAATTTCATACCTGGGGATGTCTATATAGTATGCCTGTAAAGTGCCACATTTTTACCGTGTTTAGAACAGTCTCTACACAAAATGACATTTCTAAATGAAAAAAAAGTAATTTAAAACTACTTGCGGCTATAATGAATTGTCGGGTCCCGGCAATATAGATAAAAGTAATTGAACAAAACGACATGGGTTCCCCCCAGTCCATTACCAGGTTTGGTATGAATATTAAGAGGAACCCCAAACCAGAATTGAAAATAAATAAATGTGTGGGGGTCCCTCTAAATTCCATACAGGCTCTTCAGTCCCCTCAAAATCTATACCAAACCCTTTTCCGAGCACGCAACCTGTCAGGCCACAGGAAAAGAGGGTGGAACGAGAGAGCTCCCCCCTCCTGAACCGTACCAGGCCACATGCCCTCAACATGGGGAGGATTTCCCCATGTTGATGGGGACAAGGGCCTCATCCCCACAACCCTTGCCCGGTGGTTGTAGGGGTCTGCGGGCGGGGGGCTTATCGGAATCTGGAAGACCCCCAGATCCTGCCCCCTCATGTGAATTGGTAATGGGGTACATTGTACCCCTACCATTTCATCCAAAAAAGTGACAAAAATGGTAAAAAAACACACACAGAGCTTGGAAAAAGTTCTTTAATAAAAAATTGAAAAAATTCCAGCGATGTAATCCTTCTACGACCCAACGATATGATCGATTCCGCCTCCATGGGAGATGCCCGCCGAATGATGCAAGACCCGCTGTGACAGCTGTTAAATAGCTGAGGGCGGGGCCACCCGTGACTTGCGCGGGTGACCCCGCCCCCCTCTGACGCAATGGGGAAATCCCTAAGGTCAGACAAGAGAATTTCCCTCATTGATTCAAAAGGAGGCTTGCCCGAAGAGCCAAGAGAACCAGACTGAGATTCCAAAGGGCTCCAAGGGAAAGAACTGGGGAGATGTGAGTTACTCCCTATACAAAATCCTTATCCAAGAAGAGAAAAGCAAAAGGTCCCTGAAACAGCGAAGCCAAGACTGATATTTGTCCTCTAGTGATGCTCAAGGCCAAATGTTGATCCAGACCAGGTTTGAGGAAGGACAAAATATGTCCCACAGAATACTTTCTGGGATTATCACAAAACAGGTGGGATTGTAGACTTTATGAGAAGCTGACTTCCTAGCTTTTAAAAAGCAAGACTGACCGAATCCAGAAAAACCCTGTCTATCGGAACCATGGCTCCATTAGTCATGTCATTAAAGCCAGCAACTGAGATACAGAATGGAACACTAAACCATGATTTCGGAAGGACACCACAGAGGGTCTACAAGAAGCTTCATTATGTCTAAATACCACATCCTCCTGTGCCAATGAAATGCGATGAGGATCACTGGCATTGCCCTCCTCCTCGATCCTGTGAAGTGAGAAAAATCTGGAGGAGCACCAAGGTGTAGATCAAGCTGAGCTAATCTCACAGGATAACCAAAGAATGTACTGCAAAGTTCCCTGTACTTGATGACAAACTTGTCCAATTAGCTGTTGAACCTGGATTCCAGAAAATCCACATCTCATGTTCCCCACCTGTGGCAAAGGGCTTGAAAAAACACTGGTTGGAGCACCTATTCCCCTACATCGAGTGACAGGAGTGCAGTGTCAGTCTGGCATCCACTATAAGAAGCTTGCATAACTGTCGAGCAAAGGGTTTCCCATCCCCAGTGCCAGGTTGGAAATTCACCATGTTAGGGAGAATCTGGCTTCAGAGTCAAACACATGGGATGGCCCAAAGACCAACATTGTTTGTCCCACACAGCCAGAATGTTGCAATGCAAGGGTCTGAAGTGAAATTGTGAGTATGGTACACTCACAAGGGAAGCCAACAGTAACCCTCACACAATAGATTAAAGGCTTCCTCTGGGCCAGGAGGGCCTGTTTGTCCTGATGCAGATATGTCATGGGCCTGGGTTTGTTCAGCTCAGAGCAAGGCCCTCCAATATATGTAAGACGGGTTCAGCGATGGCTTCTGGAAGTTAAGGGTCCAACCAAAACCCTTTAATGCCTGTACCTTCTGTTGGTTGTTGGCTAACAGGGACTAATACTTAAGCAGGAGACCGTCAAGTTACCCCACAATGTGAATGCCTTGATAACAGATAAGAGCCAAAACCAGAGCATCCTGGTAAAAACCGATGGAGTTGTAGACAGGGCAAATGGAAGAATGAAAATTTGGTAATTTTGTTCGCCCACAGCGGAATACCAATAGTATTGATGAGGCAAAAAAATAAGCAGATAGCCCTCTCATGGATGGACTATCAGTTTGGATGTCCACCACTAGATGTCACTGCAACTATTACTTTTTATTACTTTTTACATTGTTTATAATGTTCAAATATATGCATTGTTCATACTGGGTATTCCTGACTACTTTTTTCACCATTTATAACAATTTTTATTTTTTATCATATCCTTTTAATTATATCTTCCTTTTGTTTATTATACTGCCAACCAATGTAATTAGATTGTGAGCAGTCCCAAGTTAATAGCAGATAAGGCAATGTTATTGGATACGTTTTGAAATGTGATTCGGATTGATGGTATTTATGCCTTCAACCAAAATGGTGGAATTGCAACTTCCTGAAGACG
Source organism: Rana kukunoris (assembly GCA_029574335.1). Classification (NCBI taxonomy): domain Eukaryota; kingdom Metazoa; phylum Chordata; class Amphibia; order Anura; family Ranidae; genus Rana; species Rana kukunoris. The sequence continues at coordinate 528,479,126 of CM056049.1, forward strand.
GCCAATCTGATGCATAGAGGTTGAATCACTTGATTGTGACACACTTCCACCTAGACGTCCGAAATCGAGCCCTCACCACGACAGTGGCTTCATTTATTGATCGGGCAGTTTTCATGGATGGCTTTTCTACCTGCTGTTCTATCCGGGTGCCAGAGGATACCTACAAGGGTCGCCCAACAAATGCATCTGACCTAACTAGCGATAGTTGGTCCAATCCCAAGGGTGAGTGCACATCTACTAGGGGGGCACCCTATTTGAGCACGGAATTTTTCATCCATATTTCAAGTCACAGCACTGTGTATAAGACCCTCAATACTGTTCCAACAGCACAAGCACTTTTTTCACTGGGATCTTTTTCCAGCGACTGTCGTTTTTTTTAGTGTGTTTTTTTTAATTTAATTTAGTGTTTCATTATTAACTTTGTTGTATGTAGCATTTAGAGAGGTTTATTCTTTATTAGCCCTCTCGTAGGTCTATTGAGGCCTGACAATTCCCCAGAAGGAGGGAGGCAATGACCGGCCTAGCATTTGCCATGCAAAGCCTCTGAAACCATAGGAACTAGCTGAGGATACTCTTTAGATCTAAAATGGACCAAACGTCTTCACAGTTTGAAAACTGTGAAGAGGTCTGAGTAAAAACCTTGAAAGTATTTTCCTTTTAATACAGGGGAAATGACCCCTTGATCCATGAGCTGTTGGACAGCAGCAATCAAATCTGCCTGACATGACACCAGTTTGTAGGCCCTGAAAATGAAACTCTGGACCCAAGCATCTGAAATATTCTAGGACCAGAAGGCTGAGAAAGCCAAAAGATATCCCCCACTTTGAGAAGTAGGGATGCTCCATCACTCTTAAGAGGCCCTAGCACCAACCTTGGTTGGTTTGAAAGGCCATGTCATCTAACAAAAGTAAGTTCCTGGCTTAAACATAGCATTGAAAGACATAGAGGGATCCCAAGAGTAGAAGGTCAGTTGGTGAAGGTACACACCTTTTTTCTTCTGGGGAAGGACTATGGACTCAGGGATTGATGGTGATGGAGCTGGGATACAAGGACATATGTTTAGTCTAGATAGCAATGGTCCAACAGACTGCCCTAGACAAAAACGTGGGTTGCTTGGCAGGGCCCACCAAGGTAAAGCTTAAAGAGAACCTTATATCTACCAGCTCTTTGAACATGGGGATTTTGGAGACCCCTTTGCTAAATTCTTTTGGGCAAGCAGATTTAGGCTGTTCCAACACTAAACAAGAGCATACAGCTTCAATAAACACAGCTTAGGAAAAATGTCTGTAGCATGCATATCATTTTTTTTACAGTAACCAATCACCTGAGTGTAGATGCATACAACCTAGTGGCAATGAATTTAAGAAGCCTGTGTCCTGTACTGTTCTCATAAAATTAAATCTTTGTAACACACATTGAAAAGAAAGCAAAAAACAAGGAACTTATTATACATTGGCCACTGTAAAGCTACAATAAGATAAGTTAACACAGGTTCAGGTATATGCTACACATATGCGACAACATAATGCTATAAATAGATAAAAGGTCCACTTTAACATAACTAATTTGGAAAGTTTTGTAAAATGCCATTGCAAACACCAGCGTTAGTTGTTTACCTTTTTATGATTCTTGTAAACATTTCTGTGGGCAAATCCTTTTCCACAGAGCTTGCACTGGTAAGGTTTGTCCTCGCTGTGTATTATTTTGTGAGCGGTCACTTGATCAAGTCGTTTGAAGGACTTACAGCAAACCTCACAGGTGTAGGGGCGCTTCTCTGCAGAAAATGATTGGGGACATTTAATCTGTAGTTTAGTGGAGGGGAGGTAGAAGATGAAAGGCAAACAGAGTACTCTCCATAGAGACTGTTGCATTTAAGTCAGTCCAATTAAGATTAACCAATTGGAAAAGCATCTAATGCCCTTTCTAACATGATAGTTCATAACGGATGGAAGAACGAAACATTGCCACAGACTTAAAAATAATCTTTTCAAACCGACATCGAATTAACTAGCTTAAATCAAAAGAGAAGGACTTCAAAGAAAGCTAGCTTCAAGATTATACATTGGAATATGTGCAATGCATTTAATAAAATACACAACTATTAAAAAGTGTTCCAAAATTTGGATTTCTTGCTTACAATTCTAAAATGTTAATCCATAAAAACTAACACACAGCACAACATGTGCACTTTTTGTAATACTGCCTGAATCATAAAATAAGCATGCAGAGGTGGTTGTTTTACCTGAGTGAGTTATCATATGCCTTCTAAGTTGGTTAGCTGAAATAAATTTCTTGTCACAATCCTGACACTCATAGACCTCATGAACCTGTAAAACGAGTGTTTAATGATAATTAAAAATGTGACTCTGTTCACACTGTAAGTGTTTAGTGTTGGAAGGTCCTTCTATACAACAATGTGCTTTCTCAAGATCTGCATAATTGCCATTTGTTTGAGAACATGCAAAACCAAACTATTAAATGAATACAAAGGCACATATATCAGTTTAGGAGACAATAACAAAAGAATGATAACACTGATAGTCCAGATGAATGTTTTTTCAAATATCAACTATAGTGACTGTAATGGCCCATAGACTTTCCGTGACATGCTCTACAGTGGGGGGCGCGGAACTTGTGAGTTACATTTGTTAACCTCTGAACATACTATTTAAAGTGGAATTAACCTGCCAAAACTGTGAAGAAATAATGGGTCCCCAAGAGCTTTTTGCTGTACTGTGCAACACACACACAAGTGCACAGGAATTTCTTACCGTAACATCCAGCACATAATAATGCCAAGACTCTACACTGATCTGCATGTGTATGGCTCAGTGTACACTTACAAAAACAACTTCTCACAAGCAGGGAGAAGGCAGAAGAGCATTATTTGCTAAATAACTTTAGTTTTACATTCAAGATGCCCACTAGTGAACAATTTTTGGTCCTACTAGCCTGATCGCACCATGGCAGCTCTGGTAAACCAAAATGTCACAATTCAAGCCTAAGTCTAGCCTTTGCACATAAATGAACTTAACACACACACATAACAGTTTGTAAATTGGCAATATTCCAAATACACACAGAAGGAAAGCAACAGTTTATCTTGTCGCACAGTCCTGTATCTACATATATGGTAATGTGCACTCTTATATACAAATTTCAAGGTCTTTAGTTAACTTAATTCAGAGAACTGTACAAATGTACAAATACAATTTCACTTTAGAATTACCAAAATCACATGATATGAGGTCAAACCTAAACACTTTAATTTGTTTGCAATCAGGAGGCCCTTGCACTACATCATTGAAGATAAATCCAAAGGAAATTTAACAGGAAATTTGTATAATTTATGGCCAGCTCTAATGTCCAAAAATAAAGCAATTCTTACATATTCTGGCCAAAATATATGTAGACTGATTATATCATGTCTACTGTCTACAGCAGTGGTTCTCAACCCCGTCTCCAAGTTCCAGCCAAAAGGTCATGTTTGGGATAAAATAGGATAAAATGGGATAAAATAGCTGACCAAAATACCAAGCCATTGATTCTGATTTAAAGCACCTGTGAAAGATAAAGGAAAATCTGCAAACATGGCCTGTTGGGGATACTTGAGGACAGGTTTGAGAACCACTGGTCTACAGCACCTTTAAAACCCAAAAATGGAACTTCCGCTTATCCCACTCCTCACCCCCTTACATGCCCCTGCTATTAAAAAAAAAAGTCCCTAAATCTATACCATAGGTTGTACACTGGATAATTTTTGCAAAAACCAATCAATATATGCTAATTGGAATATTTTTTACCAAACATATGTAGCAGAAGTTGGCCTTAATTGATGAAAAAAATAGATCTTTTACATAAATTTTTTTGTTTATAGCGCAAAAAATAAAAACCACAGAGGTGATCAAGTACCACCAAAAGAAAGCTCTATTTGTGGGGGAAAAGGGCATCAATTTTGTTTGGGTACAACATCACACGACCACGCAATTATCAGTTAAACTAACGCAGTGCCGTATCTCCCTGGTGAATTTTGATTAAACGCATCTATAAAATAGTTACTAGTTGGATGCATTATCTGAAGCACTGCAGCACAAACATTAACAGATGTAAATCTCAGAATTCAATGAACAGGAAGTCTAAGCAAATATTCAGATAAGTTATACTGTATTTATCGGCGTATAACACGCACAGGCGTATAACACGCACCCTAACTTTAAGAGGGAAGTTTTAGGTAAAAAACATTCCAAAGCCCCCTGCGTATAACACAGTTTACCCTTCATTTTCAGGGTAAAAACTTGAGTGTTATACGCCAATAAATACGGTATACACAGGAACTGTTAACCTGCCAAATGATTAATATTACTGCCCCTTTAGTGCGTAGATTTACACACCTTTGCCACATGATATAGCCCTGATCCTTCATTAATGTGGTTTAGATACATTTACAGGTGTTGTTCTTCTCCCAGCCTGGGACTGGTCAATGGAAAAAGAAGTAGCAGACTGATAAGTTCATCTCTCTGTCACTCTGTCACAGATCTCTCTTATCAGCATTTGACAGCAAGAGGCTGATACTAAGTCAAATTTGGGTGCAAAAACACTGTTTGCATTAAAAAAATTTAAGTAATTATGTATTATTGAATACACTGCTTCATTAAAGTGATTCTAAAGTCAAAAGGTTTCTTACCTTAATGCATTCTCCGCATTAGGATTAAAATAAAAAAAAAAACACTAGCTTATACACCCCATACACTTTCCTGATTCCTCTTTCCCAGTCTAGCAGTGTGGTCATCTGCAGCAGCTCTCTCTTCTCTTCCTCTTCTCATAGGATACACAGGTAGCAGCGGGAGTCATTGGCTTTTGCTGCTGTCAGACAAATCCTGTGAATCCTAATTTTAGTAGACTGGTTTGCTGGTCATTACTGGGTAACAATCCAACCAGAAAAGAAAAGATTGGTTAAGAACTAAAATTTTAATAACTACCTAAACTAAACTGCTTGTTTTTTGGTCACTGCAATTTCCAGCACATCATTAAATAATTGTTTTTGTATACCGGGGAAAAAATGTATAACTCCTTTCATTAACCACTTCCCGACCGCCCACCGCAGGTATACGTCGGCACTTTAGAGATGGATATCTCGGTAACGGCAGCAGCTGCTGCCACAACCGAGACATCCATCTCTTCTGTGGGCGGTCGGGTAAACGATAATGGCGGTCTCCGCGGCGGAATCGCCGCGAGATCGCCGTTATCGGTGGCGGACGAGCGTCCCCCCCCCTCCCGCTGCGCTCCCGCGCTCTCCGCCGCTTACCGGAGCCGTCGGTAGCGGCGGAGGCGATCGGGTGTGCTCCTCTGGTCAGCGGGGATGCGAGTGAGGAAAAAAATTTCCCTCGTCCATCCCCGTAGCTCTGCTGGGCGGAAGTGACGTCAAACGTCAGTTCCAAACAGCGTCTTAAAGAGACATTTTTTTTTTAAATGTCATTTGAAAAATGACATTTAAATTTTTTTTTTTTTTTTTTGCATTTTAGCCTAAATATGAGATCTGAGGTCTTTTTGACCCCAGATCTCATATTTAAGAGGCCCTGTCATGCTTTTTTCTATTACAAGGGATGTTTACATTCCTTGTAATAGGAATAAAAGTGATCAATTTTTTTATTTTTTTATTTTAGTGTTAAAAATTAGTAAAATTAATACAAATAAATACGAAAACAAAAAAAAAAATTGTTTAAATCGCCCCGTCCCGACGAGCTCGCGCGCAGAAGCGAACGCATACGCGAGTAGCGCCCGCATAGGAAAACGGTGTTCAAACCACACAAGTGAGGTATCGCCGCGATCGTTAGAGCGAGAGCAATAATTCTAGCCCTAGACCTCCTCTGTATCTCAAAAAATGCAACCTGTAGAATTTTTTAAACATCACCTATCGAGATTTTTAAGGGTAAAAGTTTGACGCCATGCCACGAGCGGGCGCAATTTTTAAGCGTGACATGTTGGGTATCATTTTACTCGGCGTAACATTATCTTTCACAATATGTAAAAAAATTGGGCCAAATTTATTGTTGTCTTATTTTTTAATTTAAAAAAGTGAATTTTTTCCAAAAAAAGTGCGCTTGTAAGACCGCTGCGCAAATACGGTGTAACAAAAAGTATTGCAATGACCGCCATTTTATTCTCTAGAGTGTTAGAAAAAAAAATATATAATGTTTGGGGGTTTTAAGTAATTTTATAGCAAAAAAAAATGTTTTAGTCTCGTAAACACCGAATCTGAAAAACAGGGGCTAAAGTGGTTAAGAGTTGTACATTTCACCTGTGGTAACAGAAAAAAATGTTATACAATGAATTGAGTGATTCAGTTTGCATAGCTGTTCCTCTATCAAAATGGCAAGTAAATTCATGCTGTGTGAATGGGGCAAAAACAAAGGTTTATAGGCTATATTATCTGCAGATCCAATAGTATCCATTTTTTTTCCAATGAATAACAATCATTTGGCAGAGAATATAGCCTGGGAACATTCAAGTTTGCCCTATTCACTCAGAATGAATTAACATACAGTTTTGATGGAAATACAGATACGCATTTATTTTTTTCATAAATATGCCCCTACCGTTATTCTCTATAGAGGATATTTTAAGCATACTATGATGAAGAATGGGTAACAGGGAATAAAGTATAGCATTGTGTTGAATGTCTGAACCATTAATTATATCTTTGCATAAACATTTCAAACCTATTTCATGCTAAAAATATGCAGACATAGTTAATAACCTTTATACTAAATGTGAGTTAACCATGTGTGCATTCAGATGGACATCTGTGGACCTCTATGCATCAAGAGCTTTTTTCTCCTTCAAATGATGTACCTAGTCTTTGATTAGACCACATGTACCCTGTCATTTCATTGCTCAGATGACTACTTTGTGGAAACTGACAAAGAAGGATGACATTTCCTCGGCTCACATGTGGTTCAACTTAACCACATTTCCAAGTCTAATAAGAGTGTTCTCTACCTTGACATGTGAGGTACCTTAAGCACATGGGTGACAGCCAAGCTTAAGATGCACAATATTATAAGGGAAATGCTCTTCAGTGTAATGGGCTGATTTCCTTTTTGCCACAAGATACAGCTATGACAAAATGCTTGCTCCAGGTAAGTTGCACCCAACAACTGCCTAAATTGATCATTTAGATTTCAATACAATAGTAACCAAAATACATTTATTGGATATAGTAATAGTAGCATACTAGGTGTCCTTTCACACTTGTACGACTTCAAAGTCGCGCGATTTTACCACCAGAATTTACCGCGATTTTGCCGCGATTCGCGGCCGCGATTTCAATGAATGCCTGTGTAAGTTGTATCAAAATTGGACCTACTTTGAAGTAGGCACAACTTAAAGTCGTGCCAGTATGAATGGTAGTCATTGAAATTAATGGAGAATGACTTGTCATACGATTTTGCAGTCCAAAATCGTGGGACAAGTCGTATAAGTGTGAAAGGGGACTAACATTAAAGTGGATATAATCCCGAAAACGTTTTATTTATTTTTTTATTTCACAATGTAGAGTATACGATTTCCTATCATCTGTGCCCAGTCTTGTGACACATAGTTAATCCAGCTCTGAGAAATCCTCTTTTATTGTTCAGTGAAATTAAACGGACTTACAGAGAAAAACCTTGGTCCGTTCCGCCCCCTTGATGTGAGTTACAGGTAATTTAAATATCTCATGCACTAGCCTGGAGCCAGCATTATTTTTTAATTCCCACCCCCACTCCTTTTCTGAAGTCATGTGGTACTTCTCTGGATTTTGACTGGATGTTAGTGATCATAGCAGAATTTAGTGTTGTGTTTAGTGCATGTTGACAAGGGGAGTGTAGAGGAGGGAGGGGAGACTCCTGACATCACCACTCCACCCACAGAGCTCCAGACAACAGACCCACCCACAGAATCTGCAGTTTTTCAGTTTTTATAGTTTTTATAACAGACAGATGGGAGACATTTGATAGGTAAGGATACATGCAGGAGGCATTTATATCCTTATAGATCAGAACTATGGCAGTAGTTTAGAAAGGATGAGAGTGGGTTTACATCCACTTTAAGGTTACAAACTAGAAAAGTACTATATATTATTATTATCACATTTGACACCTTTCAGGGGGGAGGAGGGTGCAGATACCTGTCTAGAGAACCCACTTCCGGCCACAGTCTGCGGGCAGACTGCGGGCAGGACGTCACCTCCCCCCCCCGTTGTGTTCTGGGAACACTAGGCTCCCAGAGCGCAGCGGGAGCCAGTCAGCAGGCGCAGCGTGACTCGCGCATGCGCTGTAGGGAACCGGGCAGTGAAGCCGGAGCGCTTCACTTCCTGGTTCCCTCACCGAGGATGACGAGGGGCAGCAGAGTGACAAGCAATCGCTTGTTCTCTGCTGCGGAAGGCGCTGGACTCCAGAACAGGTAAGTGTGCCGATATTAAAAGTCAGCAGCTGCAGTATTTGTAGCTGCTGACTTTTATTTTTATTTTTTTCAGCGGACAACTGTTTAAGCTATGTGCTACAGATGCTAATTTATACTCAGAAGAGAGAGAGATGGGGTAATTTATTCTTACTTTCTATGAGTGACACTGGAATGATTCCCTTGACAGCGAAATATTATGAAACGTTACATTTTAATTGTAGGCAACTATGTAGGCTAAAATATAGGGGTATAGTAAAGTTTTCATAAGTAAAAAGTATAATTGCCAACATTAGGTGAAGGTATAAACGCAACTATGTGCCAGTTTATCTCCTCTGTGTTTGCTTTCCAGTTTACTATAGGAGTCTCAAACTCTGTAAGCCAGGGTTTGACAAATTAGCTTGGAATCTAGGAGCCAGCTAAAAAAGTTAGGGGCCAAAAAACGCGCCCCGTCTCGACGAACACATACGTGAGTAGCGCCCGCATATGTAAACGGTATTTAAACCACATGTGAGGTATCACTGCGATCGTTAGAGCAAGAGCAATAATTCTAGCTCTAGACCTCCTCTGCAACTCAAAACATGCAACCTGTAGATTTTTTTAAATGTAGCCTATGGAGATTTTAAAGGGTAAAAGTTTGTCGGCATTCCACGAGCAAATATATATAAAAAAAGTGCAGCGCAAATATAAACAAATATAAAAACTGTGACCAGTATATAAACTAAAAAGTGCATAGAAAATAAATAATCGTGATAATAAGGTCCATGTGTGAAAAAAAAGTCCATAAATCAATCAATCCGCAGCAAGACCCAGCAGACAAAGGATTCCAGAATGGAAGTGAAAAAGATGACACCAAAAGATATCCTCCACCAGTGACAGATGGACTCTCACCTCATTACTTTGACCCATATGGATCTCAAAGCTTAATCTGTGTAATCAGAGCTTCAGCTGCCAGCTCCCATAGGAAACGAATGGATGGAAATGACACCTTAGATCCAGACCCAATGGCTTAAACCGATCATAACATCATATGGAAAAAGAAAGGGAAAAATCTAGTGCTCTCCAAGCAATAAAAAGTTGCACTCACATGTAAGGACACTCTGTAAGCCGAGTGTCAGCATAACAGCATGTAACAGCATGTGTACAGGACCGTCTCTCTGTACTCTGCAGCGATCGTGGGTGTCCTTCCCCTGTACGCGTTACATCCCGTGGGGGGACTTCCTCAGCGTGGGTTAAGGGAACAGCGTGGGTTAAGGTGTGTTCCCTTAACCCACACTGAGGAAGTCCCCCCACGGGATGTAACGCGTACAGGGGAAGGAGCCACGCAGAACGTCACCCACGATCGCTGAGTACAGAGAGACGGTCCTGTACACATGCTGTTACATGCTGTTATGCTGACACTCGGCTTACAGAGTGTCCTTACATGTGAGTGCAACTTTTTATTGCTTGATTAAAAGTCTTTTTCTACCGGAGAGCACTAGATTTTTCCCTTTCTTTTTCCATATGATGTTATGATCGGTTTAAGCCAGGGATCTCCAAACTACGGCCCTCCAGCTGCTCTGGAACTACACTTCCCATGAGGCATTGTAAAACTCTGACATTCGTAGACATGACTAGGCATGATGGGAATTGTAGTTCCTGAACACCTGGAGGGCCGTAGTTTGGAGACTCCTGGGTTTAAGCCATTGGGTCTGGATCTAAGGTGTCATTTCCATCCATTCGTTTCCTATGGGAGCTGGCAGCTGAAGCTCTGATTACACAGATTAAGCTTTGAGATCCATATGGGTCAAAGTAATGAGGTGAGAGTCCATCTGTCACTGGTGGAGGATATCTTTGGTGTCATCTTTTTCACTTCCATTCTGGAATCCTTTGTCTGCTGGGTCTTGCTGCGGACTGATTGATTTATGGACTTTTTTTCACACATGGACCTTATTATCACGATTATTTATTTTCTATGCACTTTTTAGTTTATATACTGGTCACAGTTTTTATATTTGTTTATATTTGCGCTGCACTTTTTTTATATATATTTGCTATTGGGATTTTTTATGAATTATCTCCAGTGCTGGTTAGCATAGTTTAGGTTCTAGTTTAATAATATATTTTCCAGCGCTGAATATCTTTTTCACTTGGGCATTCCACGAGCGGATGCAATTTTGAAGCGTGACATGTTGGGTATCAATTTACTCGGCGTAACATAATCTTTCACAATAAAAAAAATTGGGATAACTTTACTGCTGCTCAAATACAGCGTGACAGAAAGTATTGCAACGATCACCATTTTATTCTCTAGGGTGTTAGAATAAAAAATATATATATATAATGTTTGGGGGTTCTACTTAGAGGGAAGGAGATGGCAGTGAAAATAGTAAAAGATTACACATTAGAACAGCTGTTTAACTTGTAATGCCAATGGCCACCACCAGATGGCGCCAGCTCACAGAAGGTCACAGCTCACAGAAGGAAGAGCTTGGGACTTCACAAGGCCACAAAGCCATGGCCTCAATTACCGACCATCGCGGGCCCGCTGTGATCGCGCGGCGGGGGAGGTGGGGGCGCACGGAGAAGCAGGATCCTGTGCCTCCGTGCGCCCCACCTCCCCCGCCGCGTGATCACGGCAGGCCTGCGGAAGCCAGTAATTGAGGCCGTGGCTTTGCAGCCTTGTAGGTCGCAAAGCCCCAGCCTCAATTACCGGCCACCGCGGGCGCCAGGTCACAATTTCTTATCGCAATTGTGACCTGGCACCCGGATTTTGTCGACCCCTGCTGTAAGCAATCACTTCACACCAGAAGAAGACAATGCAATTGCTATGTGGTCCAGCTGCACTTAAAGCCCGCTACTGACTGGTTAGAAAGTCATTTACCAAGCAGTATTTGAAAATGACTTTAAAGAAAATTAACATATATATAACATAGACACCGCTATTAAATTAACATGAAAATAGTTACATGTTGCAAATGTATAGTTTTCTTTTAGTTATTGTTTCAGAAAAGCATGAAACTCATTAGTAAGTTTGCCTTTGCAATTGAAGTTGGAGAGTTGAATAATTACATAAATGTATGAATGTGAAAATTGATGTGAAAATGTGTGAATGTGAAAAGACATCTGACTTAATGTATGGAAGAAACAGTTATTCTGCACTAGGAAAAGCAGAGACCATCATATCATCTCATATCATGGCTTCATGGAACAGAGCAAGAATAGTGATTGTAAAGGCTAAATTATTTTTTTTTTTACCCTAATGCATTCTCCACATTAGGGAAAAAAAACTTCCATTGTCCCCCACACCCCCCAAATACTTACCTGAGCCCAAACTTAATCCAAAGCTGTGCCCAAGAGCAGCAGAGCTGCTTTCTATTCCTCCTCACCAAACTCAGTGAAAGCAGTGGGAGCCAATGGCTCCTGCTGCTGTCAATCAAATCCAGTGACGAGGGCAAAGGGGGCAGTGCCCAGCTGCACAGTGTGCGTCAATAGGATAGAGCCCACATGTGTACCCACATTGAAAGGAGCTTCCCATGGTGGCAAACGGATAAGAGGTAGCGCCAGAAGTGCCAGCAGGGGACCTTGAAAGAGCAGGATCAGTGCTGATCTGTGCAAAATATTGCATATAACACTCACTTTTTGATTCCAAATATTTTATTGAAATTTTTGAAGAAGAACAATAATGAATATAACAAATTCACATTGTGTAACAAACCATAATACATGCAATAAATACCATAGATAGCATTGAATAATCAGATTAATAACTTTGCCATATATAGTAAGTTGTACAGCAAAGGGGAAAGAAAAAAAAAAGGGGGGGGGTAGGGAAAAAAGAGGGGAAGTGAAGAGAAGTGGGATAGAAATCATGCATTACAGTGTGAAATAAAAGTATAACATACAAGATAGCAAACAATCTGAGAATGTGATGAAGAAGCATTAGATAAGCGACGAAATTCTGCAGTAACCTTAAAATTCAGCCAACATGCCCATTTATCATAAAATTTAGTGGGAGTGTCCTTCGTCTGACAGATTAGATTTTCCATGTCAGCAATATGTTAAATTTTTCTCAGCCATTCAGATACGGAAGGAGGAGTTCGATTTTTTCAATGAATAGGAATGCAGAGCTTAGCTGCATTAATAAGATGTATCTACCATCAACATCTAGGGAAATATCTTGAATTTGGAATGGCCAATTTTTAGATATAAAAATAGAAACACCTTTTGTTTTGGAATCCTGATTAGTTGCGTGGTACGATGAAGGAAACATTTTGTTATACAGAGAAGAGAGAGATTAGGCATTCAAATAATAATCTCATGCTAAACTGAAAGTGTCTAATGAGTAAACAAACTAGCAGTACTCACCAGAGATGTCATAACATTTGAGAGAACAAAGCAAAAAAAAAAGGAAAAAAAATACATCAACAATGTAAATAAAACTCCAAGCATTTTAGAATCGATACAAGTATCATACTTCACAGCATCAGCAGAAGGAAACATCAAGTTAAGAGTCACTAGTAGCAATGTCTGTATTTCCCTGAGCGGGGAGAGCCTGAGGAGCCTGGATCACCATGGTGATTCTTGTAAACATCAAGAGACCTGTTGTTAGAAAGGGAGCGGCATCTGCGATGACGTGTAGTTTGGGTCTCCATTTCAGACACTGAATGTTGGTCTTTCTTATCAGTCTTATCATCAAGTTAAAAGTCACTAGTAGCCACGTCTGTATTTCCTTGAGCGGGGAGAGCCTGAGGAGCCTGGATCAACATGGTGATTCTTGTAAACATCAAGAGACCTGTTGTTAGAAAGGGAGCGGCGTCTGCGATGACGTGTAGTTTGGGTCTCCATTTCAGACACTGAATGTTGGTTTCTTATCAGTCTTAGTACGAAATTCAGCATACCAGTCCGGAACTTCCACTAATGGGATCCCCATCGTGTCACAAAATGCTAATAGATCTTCAGGGACTCTAAGGCCTCGTACACACGAGGCAATCTATTTGTTCAAATCGGTCGGACCGACCAATTTGAACAAATCTGTCTGCTTGGATTTTGGTTTGCTCGCGTGTACACACGAGCAAACCAAAATCCCCGCCAGCAGACAGCGCGCTGACGTGTCGGTGACGCGGCGGTGACGTTGACGCCGCCACGTCACAGCACCAGGAAGTAAAACACTTCCGCGCATGCGTCAAAATCATTCGGCGCGTCTGCGAGAAGACATGTCTGCTGGTTAGCGTACTAACCAGCAGACATGTCGGGCAGACGGGTTCCCAGCCGACAGATTGGTAAGCATGCTTTCAAATCTGTCGGCTGGCCAAATCCGTCTGCTCGCCCGTACACACGATCGAATCTGTCTGCTGGGACGGTCTAGCCAGCAATCCAAAGGGGAATTTCCACTTATAAATTATATCTTTTGCGCGTAGTATATCCAAAAGCGGTCTTAAGGCTCTCCTATGCTGCAGAGTGATATTAGACAGATCTTGAAAAATATGGATTTCCACACCATTATGTATAAGATTACGTCTCAGTCTAGCATTCCTAAGGATGTTCTCTTTTAGCTCGAAATCACATAAGCAGCAAATGAGATCCCTAGGAGGGTCAGAAGCCTTTCCCTTTGGTCTAAGCGCACGGTGGATACGCTCCATTTTAATAGACGTCATGAGTGGTCTGCCTAGTAGGTCATTAAAAATGTCAGACATCGTAGAAGAAAGTTGATCGGTGTCAATTTTTTCAGGTAGACCACGGACCCTTGTGTTGTGGCATCTACTTTGGTTTTCTAAATTTTCTACCTGTCTATGTAAATTCCTCAGGTGGAGAGTATGCGAGTCAACCTTGTTATTGACATGTAGTATTGAAGAGCTTTGCTGCGCAGTTACAATTTCCACCTCTGTCACTCTCAAATTGATGGCGCGTACATCAGCGCGCAGTTCAGCTATGGCAGCCGACAACGTGTCTTTGATGTCAGCAGCTGTGGTATGTAGGTCATACAGGCTAGGCTGCTGCTGTGTTAAAGCCTGTAAAGATGTAGGAACGGAGGTAATTACCGGATGAGAAACGTTTCCAGTTGTACATCCAGGTTCAGCCATGATGTTTCTGTAGACCCGAATTTCCAATGCCTTGAAGAGGGTTAAATTGGCAGTCCCAGTCCTAGGAAATCGGTAACAACAAGCAGAAAAGTTCCGGTAATCCACCGACACCGAAAAGGGAATAAGAAAGGGGCAAAAGACTGCTCTACTAAGTCGGTAAAGTCCGCAGCGGCGGGAGCAACACGATCAAGCCACCATTCTCTAGAGCAGCCAAGCCACGCCCCCCAACACTCACTTTTTTACCCTGAAAAAAAATAAAGGGTAAACTGTGCCTGCGTGTTATACGCAGGGGGCTGTGGTAAGTTTTTTCCCTAAAACTTCCCTCTTAGGCCACATACACACGATCAGACCGGTCCGATAAAACTGTGTGGTCTGATGGTCTGATGTGTGTACACACCATTGGACCAAAGATCAGACCAGAACGCGGTGACATAGAACACAACGACGTGCTGAAAAAACAAAGTTCAATGCTTCCAAGCATGTGTCGACTTGATTCTGAGCATGCACAGGTTTTAGGTCCAATGCTTTTGCGTACTAACCATCGAATTTTAAAGCAAGTTTTAAAACTTTGGTCCGACGGAAAACGGTCCGATAGGCCGTACACACCATCGAATTGGTCCGATCGTGTGTACGCGGCCTTAAAGTCAGGGTGCGTGTTATACGACGATAAATACGGTAAGTATGACATATTTGTTTAATTTTAAAAAAAATACAATCACTTTAACACAAAATCAGACCCTATACAAGAAACAGCTTAGGGACCAAGTATCACATTCAACACTTTCCACCCAGGACTGAATTAAAGGTGTCCCCAGGCATCAAAGACTGTTCAACCCATTTGCGTCGTTATACTTAGATTGGGGAACATTTGTAGGTCTGTAGCCTTCTGTAGCCTTCTTCGACGGCATCTCATGGGCAACTTGTCGATCTGCTGGAATAGATTTTTCCTGGCTGATTGATATTATATTATTTTGACTTTCTGAACAGCACATGACACACTGCATACTGCAAGCAGGTGTTCAGTCACAAAAGGGATGTCATGATGCTGGGCCAATGAGAAAGTTTAGGAATGCCAATCTACACCCTTGGGTCCTGAGCTAAATAAGTACTATTTTTACATAAAATGTGGGGTTTTTAATTGTCACTGCAGAGCCTTGTCTGCAGAGTATAGAGCTTGCTAATGTATAATTTAGCTTCAATAACTATCCTAGTCCCCCCACTGTCATTATACTGACTAGATCTTAGCTTCCTGCCTAGATTGCCTTTTTGGTCATCTGATTCTGGAACAGAGGTACATAAAAGGTCTGGACAATACAAATGAGTGTCATGCTTTTTACTTTGCTACTCCCAGGCTAGAAATATCAAGGCAAGCAGTTTGAGCCTCTTCTTACACTTTGGTGAAAGTACAATTTACACATTTTGACTAGCCTTCACTCTATATTTAGGGTAATTCTGTTAGAGTAACTTTATTAGAATAAACATTCTCAGTAAGGAGAGAAACTGAATGTAACAATAGTCTTTTGGTGATAAACAACAGGCTAACCTTATGTATGTGAGCTGTCAACTGGCAAAGTTTAATTCAAATTATATTATTAATAAACATGCGCAAAATATGCTCATTAACTATATTAAGCCAGAAGAAAACATCCAAAGAGGTGGTAGGCAAAGCTGTTGAGGTTTTTATTTTTTATTTTTTATTCTGGAACAAAATGAATATATATATAGAACATGTTGGGTACTGTTGAAGACAGACTGTCTATAAAATGAATAAAAATGTTTCTAAGAGTCAGTTGCTACACCTTTCTCTAAACAGGACCACCATTTTATGGGCCAATGAACACCAACCAATAACATAAAAGACAGTAAATTGTCAACACTTGTAATCCCTGACCTTATATCTTTACAAGTCAGACCCACCATGTGCCAAGCCTTCATTAACTGACCTTTCGATGCTCTTGGAGGTTGATTGACGAGGAGCACTTTTTGTTACACACGGTGCACATAAGCTTCTTCTTAGAGTTTCCTAAAAATAAATGTATTTATGAATTTTTCATATAAAAATGGACAGCATTCACATGTTTCAAATATTCACTATTTTCAGGAGCAAAGAAGAAAACAGGTGTTCAGATGTTTTAAGTGCATTCTAGACACAGTGAACCGGAATAGTGGGAATATAGAAATACTAATATTGAGAAAGTGAACTAATCACATCATTTTTTTATTTTTTTTGGACCATACAAATTATTGTCTAATCACAATCTAAAGCCACATACACACGATCAGTCCATCCGATAAGAACGGTCTGATGGACCGTTTTCATCGGTTAACAGATGAAGCTGACTGCACCTACAAACCATCGGTTAAAAAAACGATCAGGTCTGCCGCACCTACAAACCATCGGTTAAAAAAACGATCAGGTCAGAACCCAGTGACGTAAAACACAACGACGTGCTGAAAAAAATGGAGTTCAATGCTTCCAAGCATGCGTTGACTTGATTCTGAGCATGCATGGATTTTTAACCGATGGTCGTGCCTACTAACGATCGGTTAGGAATCCACCAGTTAAATTTAAAACAAGTTGTCTTTTTTTTAACTGATGGATAACTAACCAATGGCGCCCACACACGATCGGTTTGGTCCGATGAAAACGGTCCTTTAGACCGTTCTCATCGGTTTAACCTATCGTGTGTACGCGGCCTTACAAGTTTAGACTAAATTGTATTAAAATCTCTATGCATGCAAACAATAATTGATGAAACATCTAACATACTCTCTAATATTATTATTATACAGGATTATACAGGGAAAACAGTACAGTCACAATACAAATCAATACAAGAGGGATCAGAGGACTCTGTTCGTTAGAGCTTACAATCTAGAAATAGTGGATTTTTTTTTTTAAATAGTGATGAGATGAGTTGTAAAGTTTTAGATCTTAAGGGATATTAAAGTTCTTTGTATAATGTTTTCAATGGAAGTTAGCCGAATAATAGTTTACCAGTGTTTCTCAACCTTTTTTCAGTCATATATATTCCTTATTATTTAGAGAACTTCAACATTGCCAATCCCCATCCTAATTATTGTAAACAATGTTTTAAATGCAAAGACAGAGCTTTGTATGGCCACATTGCAGCAGAACAAGTGGAAATAAATGGCAATTTATATTTCACTGCAGTGTTTAGCAAATGCAGGTTTATTAACGTGAAATAAAAATTACCGTACATTGGTAGTTCCAATGCCATGTTTGTAGAAGAAAAAAACTGATTGGAAAAAGCCAGCAGTAAACAAAAGCTTGTGCATAAAATGGCTAAGCATTGAGATTTTTTTTATTCACCGAATCAAGTCTGAAGAATGAAACATATCAGGAGAGACTGGGTGGGGGAAAAGCCTCAAAGATAGAAGGGGAGACAGGGTGGGGGGCATGATTGAAACCTGCAAATAAAGATTGGAATAAGGTGAGCTCTAGATCATGGGGGCTTGATCTCAAACTAGCCCACAGACATTTCAAGAGTAACATTGAAAGTATTTTTACTAAAAGTGTAATGGAAACTTGAAACAGACTTCCAGAAGAGGTAGTCTGTCAACAGTAATGCCGCGTACTCACGATCACTTTTTGTGATGAAAAAAAAACAATGTTTTCAAAAACGTCATCTAAAATGACCGTGTGTGGGCAAAACGTTGTTTTATGTCTTCAAAAAAACGACCAAAAAAAAATTCGAACATGCTTGAATTTTTTGTGTCGTTTTTCAAAACGTTGTTTTTTGTATCATAAAAAGTGATGGTGTGTGGGCAAAAAGATGTTGAAAACAACGTTTTTAAACCCGCGCATGCTCTGAAGAAAGTTATGAGATGGAGCTTCAATGGAACAGAGTGCCGTCGAACGTAGTGTACATCACCACGCTTTGCTAGAGCATTTTGGAAAAAGATGGTGTGTATGCAACGTCGTTTTGGAAAATGAAGTTTGAAAAACGTTGTTTTGTTTCGTGAGATAAAATGACGTTTTTTTTTCATCACAAAAAGGGATCGTGTGTACGCGGCATAAGAGTATTTAAAGCCAAACTGCAGCTTTTTGTCTCTTTAGAATAGCTGTATAGCTGTTCACATGAAACCCTGTAATTTCTGAATAGATACAAGGTTTCTTCTGAAAAGCTGAGGTGGGAGGGTGATTTGACAATCTCTACCTCAGCCAACTAGAGGAGTTGCTAGCTTTGTGCTCATTAAGAAAATACAAAGCTTCCTGTGAATGACTGAGCAGTATTCAGCCTGACTCTGTTTTGTTCTTGGAGTGAGATAGGAAGTCCCCCTTCTGCAGCCAGAACACAGGGCTGTACAATGTATGTAGCTGATGCTACATACAGTTTATACAACACTCCTAGTGGGCTCATCTGTTAGTGAAGGTAATAGATCATTTGGACCAGCTTGATCCAAACAAACTGTTTTAAAGTGACAGAAAGCTGGAATCCAGCTTTAAAGTGTAAGTTTACCTTAAACAATGTTTTCCAAAAATCACCCTATGCAATTCTACATGCCCTGAACAGAACATACCAGAGCTACTCCTTTTTCAAATGCTGCACTTGCTTCCATTACACAAGCAGCTGTAGGAGGACCTCTCCTCAAAAACCATTGGCCCCTCAATCTCCCTTCACTCTGTCATTTGCAGAACTGGCTGGACTCTACAAATGATGTCAGAAAATGTTGCAACGGTGAACTTACACTAGAAACATAGGATTATCCTCAGACAAAAACACTTACAGAGCACTATCCAGATATGATAGCATCCCATCCGAGCCCTCTGAATTTTAACAACACTTAACCTCTTTCTGTAATCATTTAGATTACCTTCTTCTGGAGGCAAAAAATGCACATTTTCTAAAGTTCTATATTTTCCTGCTGTTAACTTGGAATTGTTAATTGGGACACATACAGTGCCTTGCAAAAGTATTCACCCCCTTGGCTTTTAACCTATTTTGTTACATTACAGCCTTAGTTCAATGTTTTTTTTAATCTGAATTATATGTGATGGGTCAGAACGCAATAGTCTAAGTTGGTGAAGTAAAATTAGAAAAATATATACATAAAACTATTTTTCAGAAATAAAAAACGGATAATTGGCATGTGCGTATGTATTCACCCCCTTTGTTATAAAGCCCATACAAAGCTCTAGTGCAACCAATTACCTTCAGAAGTCACATAATTAGTGAAATTATGTTCACCTGTGTGGAATCGAAGTGTCACATGATTTGTCATTACATATACACACCTTTTTGAAAAGCCCCAGAGGCTGCACCACTAACCAAACACTGTATGAAGACCAAGGAACTCTCCAAACAAGTAAGGGACAATGTTGTTGAGAAGTACAAGTCAGGGTTAGGTTATAAAACAAATATACAAATCTTTGATGATCCCTAGGAGAACCATCAAATCTATCATAATCAAATGGAAAGAACACGGCACAACAGCAAACCTGCCAAGAGACGGCCGCACACCAAAACTCACAGATCGGGCAAGGAGGGCATTAATCACAGAGGAAGCACAGAGACTGGAGTATCTGTACATAGGGGGACAATAAGCCATACGCTCCATAGAGTTAGGCTTTATGGCAGAGTGGCCAGAAGAAAGCCATTCATTTCAGCAAAAAAAACAAAATGGAACATTTTGAGTTTGCGAAAAGGCATGTGGGAGACTACCAAAATGTATGGAGGAAGGTGCTCTGGTCTGATGAGATTAAATGTTACTTTTTGGCCATCAAAGAAAACGCTACGTCTGGTACAAACCCAACACATCACATCACCCAAAGAACACCATCCCCACAGTGAAACATGTTGGTGGCAGCATCATGCTGTGGGGATGTTTTTCAGCAGTCGGGACTGGGAAACTGGTCAGAGTTTAAGGAAAAAAGGATGGTGCTAAATACAGGGATATTCTTGAGAAAAACCTGTACCACTCTTTGTGTGGTTTGAGGCTAGGACAGAGGTTCACCTTCCAGACTGACAATGACCCCAAACACACTGCTAAAACAACACTTGAGTGGTTTAAAGGGGTATTGGAATGGCCTAGTCAAAGCCCAGACCTCAATCCAATAGAAAATCTGTGGTCAGACTTAAAGATTGCTGTTCACAAGCGCAAACCATTCAACTTGAAGGAGCTGGAGCAGTTTTGCAAGGAGGAATGGGCAAAAATGGTAAGATGTGGCAAGTTCATAGAGACTTATCCAAAGTGACTTAGAGCTGTGATAGCCGCAAACAGTGGTTCTACAAAGTATTGACTTTAGGGGGGTGAATAGTTATGCACATTGACATTAACTTTTTTTGTTATTTTGTCCTATTTGTTGTTTGCTTCACAATAATATAAAAAAAAAAACATCTTCAAAGTTGTGGGTATGTTCTGTAGATTAAATGATGCAAATCCTCAAACAATCCATGTTAATTCTAGGTTGTGAGGCAACAAAATACGAAAAAATGCCAAGGGGGTGAAAACTTTTGCAAAGCACTGTAATTATATCTATATTTAAGGAGTTATGGAGCACATAAAGGAAGGGCTGTAAAAACTGCAGATGGGTTAAACTTCTAAATCTTTACATGAATGAGGTCAAGAGCTAAACATGACAACAGGTCAAGCTTTATGATGCTGTCCTAGTTTGTTGTACAGAACATATGCTTTTATGACAACCTTCAAAACAGTAAGATCTTACAGATCAAATGAACAAGCACACCATGAACTTCCTCAGTATAGGTTTATATGGAATGCTTAAAAAATTATAAAAATATGCTCAATTGCGTATATATGGATATGTTACACTTTGTTTGTCTTGTTCTTCATAAACAAACCCATTGCATCTATGGTAAAATCTGCAGGGACACTTAGCAAATGTCCTTCTTTAAAAGGGAAGTATATAGTATAAACAAACATTTATACTCACCTAGGTGGATGCTGCATTGATCCAATGCTGCATCTGTCCCCTGCCAGCTCTGCAGTTAGAACTGAGTAATCAAACACTGCTGATCAGTTCTCCCCCACTGCTCTGAGCAGGGAGCTGGGACTGTCAGTCACCAACTCTCTGCTCTGCTACTGCAGCACTGACTGGCGGGCTCAGGCTGAGCCAGCTGCAAGTCCAGGCAACTGGGTGGATCCTGGTCGTACGGTCAGGAACTTTTCAGAACCTGGAACGGCTGAGTGATGTCACAATGAAGAGTATAAGATTTCCTATCATCTGTGCCCAGTCTTGCCACAAAGAGTTAATCCAGCTCTGAGCAATCCTCTTTTTTCAGTGAGATAAAACAGACAAACTGAGAAATCATGTCTGTTTTTCCCCCCTGCTGTGAGTGACAGGTTATTTACATATCTCATGCAAGAGCCTGAGACAGGCATTATTTTTTAATTCCCACCCCCACTCCTGAAGTCATGTTGTTACTTTTCTGGGTTTTGACTGGATGTTAGTGATCATAGCAGAATTTAGTGTAAGAAATACACAGGCGAAAATGCATGCTAACAAGGGTAGTGTATAGGTGACATCACAGCTCCACCCACCAAGCTCTGGACAACAGATCCACCCACAGAATCTGCAGTTTTTCAGTTCTCATAACAGACAGAGGGGAGACATTTGACAGGTAAGGGTAGATGCAGGAGGGATGTATATGCTTATAGATCAGCAATATGGCAGTAGTTTAGAAAGGATGAGAGTGGGTTTACATCCACTTAATAGAATAAACTGCACTCCTGTGACCTACAGAAGTACAGCCAAAATAGCTTTGGCCATACTTCCCCCTTAAACATTATGAACTGAGCTGAAAGCTTCTATCAATGCCTATTACTTATACGTCTTTTATTCAGCATTCTTCAGAACATTACATTGATGCATCAATATGTACTGATACTTTCCTAAACACTGACAGTCTACATTTTCTATATTTAGGTATATGCAGCAGTCAGCCCCTATGACACCTGCAACCTTTATAAAGGGCAACTGTCTTTTCAGGGACATACAGTAGTTATACAGTATATGAGGGCATGTTTATTTTCAGGAACACTCAGAACACAATAAACAGAAATTTGTATGATAGAAGGGGGGCACTGATCCATGTATGATGGAAGAGGGGGGCAGTGTCCCCCCCTCCTCCATCATCATACATGGATCAGTGCCCCCCCTCTATTATACAGGGATCATTGCCCCCCTCCTCCATCATACAGGAATCAGTCCCCCCCCTCCTCCATCATATTCATGGTGTGCCCCATCCAGCCTGTGTTAGCTAATACAGCCAGCCTGCGTCTCCGTTGTGAACCATCGCCATATCCCGCAGCTGCTGTGGCATGTGAGGGGTTAATACGAGTCAGCTATAGTGGTGTGCCCCACCCAGCCTGTGTTATCTGATAGTGTTCACTTTAACATGGTTGCAATATTATTCTGTTATATTTTAATAAATATTTCAGTAGACCATTTGGGTCAGAATATTGTTTTTTCTAATTTTCCTCCTCTAAAACCTAGGTGCGTCTTATGGTCAGGTGCGTCTTATGGTCCGAAAAATACGGTAATTACACATGCTCCAAAATTTGATGAGATTCATTGGTGACAATCTGTAGAACAAATCGACTGCATGTTTGCCATAAATGTTTGCTTAAGGAAAGTGCAATTTGCAGCTAATATTGACATGATCATATGGTCGATTTTTAACTGAAATTCTGTGTTTGCAAAAGCGATTGCTAGTGGAATTAAAAATTGTCCCTATATTTGCAGAGATATCAACATGAAAATTAGAATGTCTTTGTGAATCTTTAGGTAGCAGATCCTTTATTGATATCACCAGGTATTATATGTCCTATTCTATTTACTAATTGACTATATCATTCTATGCCTTTACATATTTACTAACCGGTTATATTTCTCTATCTACTGAGATTTGAGTAGGTAGACTTCTTGAAGGTCACTATATGATAAATGCAAAAAGTACATAAATTAATGTTATAATCCGTTACACATAATCACCATGACATTTTATACGTATGTACTAATATATATTTAAATGTATTATATTAATTATATCTGTACTTATAGTATTTACCAAATAAGCATTTCCTGACAATGCACCTGACAGCACTTTGTTCAGACTTAAAGTGGAACTTTTCACAAAAAGTTCCGCTTTTCCGCCTCCTCCCCCCTCCTCTACCATATATGGATTTTTTTTTCAGGGAGTGAGTAATTAGTTATGACAGGTAACCCCTACTACATCCACTCTGACCACCTAGGTGATCGAACGCAACCTCCTGGGACACTTGACAGGTACCAGAAGGCTGCAGGGTCATTCAGCGCTGCGCAACTCAGACATGAGCAGCCAACTGTGAAGCTGTAAGGAGGCCCTGGGGTCTTGAAGACCAGCAAAGAACCGGCCCAGGTGAGGACATCGCTGGATCCCTGGACAGGTAAGAGTCTGCTTATTAAAAGTCAGCAGCTACAGTATTTGTAGCTGATGACTTTTAATTTTTGGAAACCTGACTGAAGCTCCTCTTTAAATCTGTTGAAGTTTGAATTTGTTGATGTACTTTTAAAAAAAAACATAAAACAAAAAAATCTGAAAAAATAAACTAGTTAAAGAATGAGGGTACTAAATCCTAAGAGGCCTTGTTATAGCTAAAACACGGTCACACAGTTCTGAGACTATGAAAGTCAGAATACAAGCTCTCAGTAATCAATAAAAGTCTAGTTGTCAGGAAGAAGATCCAGGAATGTGCTTTATCCCACAACCTCAATGTCTATTGTCCCTATTACTATCTATTGTTGTTACGGAAGTATTTGGAGGTGTTAAATTACACTTTACCAAATGGTATGCTTTCCAGAAAAACCACACACACACACCGTGGATCAGGTTTAACCATTCCTATCTAGGAATAGTAGTTTAAAAAAACATTTACAGATGTCACAGAATTCGCACAAGGGCTACCTTTTCTTCAGAAGAGCAGCCAGATGCTATGAGATCTGGACTAGCTTCTGATTTTTTTGTTAACTGGCCTGCTTTTCAGAACTGGCTGATTAGATGATTTTCCAGTTTCAAGGCTGCAAAGACATTTAAAGAGTATCAGATATCGCCCCTTATTTCTTATCCCTCTGGCTACTGAAACCAAATGAATCACAGAAAACACTTTATTAAACCAATAATAATAATACTGTGGTCTTGTTTATCAGTCTTTTTTTAAATCTGTTGAGCAAGGTAATTTCCGAAAAATAGCTGACAGTAAAACTGTCAGCACTATTAAGCTGGCCATAGATGGGTAGACTTTTAAATTAAAATTCTTAAAATTAAAATTCTTAGGATAAGAAGGTTCTAAGAAACTTCAGGGTCAGCATTTTTTTCAACCGCAGTGATAAGAACATTCGAAAGAGCAGGTACGTGGTTTTTATCTGGTAAAGTCCATTCATTCCTCAATCAAATGTTAAAAGCAAGCAAAAAGATTTTTAACAAATGTTCTAAAATTTGTATAAGAATTTTTCTAAATCTCTTCCTAATGCCGCGTACACGCGACCGTTTTTCGGGTTGTAAAAAATTAAGTTTTTAAGGGTCTAGAAAAAACAACGTTTTTTTTCAACCCGATCATTAAAATGGCCTTGCCTACACACAGTACAGCAAAGTACGGTGACGTACAACACGTACGACGGCACTATAAAGGGGAAGTTCCATTCAGATGGTGCCACCCTTGGGGCTGCTTTTGCTGATTTTGTGTTAGTAAAAGTTTGGGGAGAGACGATTCGCGCTTTTCAGTCTGTTACAGCGTGATCAATGTGCTATCTCCATTACGATCGCTAGTTTTACCAGAACGAGCGCTCCCATCTCATAACTTGCTTCTGAGCATGCGTGTTTTTTCACGTCGTTAAAACCCACACTCAACCATTTTTTACGGTGTTAAACACGTCAACGTTAAAACGACGTGAAATTTTAGAGCATGTTCTAAATTTTTAATGCTAATTTTTTATGTTGTGAAAAATGCTCTGGAGCCCACACAGGATTGTTTTTAATGACATTAAATAAGAAAAAAATGTTTACACCCCGTAAAACGGTCGTGTGTATGCGGCATAAGGATTAAATCAATTAAATATGTCCAAACAAGAGTCAAGTAGACATCCCGGGTATGCTAAAATTTGAAACACAAAATCATAAATTATAATATAGTAAATAACTATAAATACATATCAAAAATAATAATATAATAGTAATAAAATGTATTCAATAATGTAATCAAATCAAAAACACTTTCAGTGTCTGATGACAAATTTCCCCACAAATCATTATCGCTTAATGCTGTTTTCTAGCTGGTCAAAGACCGTTTTTTACGTAAAGGGCACTTTTTGGATGCCATGGACATTCTCAAGTTTCCAGGCAGAAAGAATGGCATATATAATATAAAAGTATATGCAAAGGGCACTGGACAAAGCACTAGGAACAAAAGGGATGTGAAATGATTTGATATCGTAATGTAATCTGTAAGATTACAGTGTACTGTATGTGTTCTGTATTTTGCACTTTTTGAATTTGCCGCCAGGCTCCGCCCCTATACGTCACGACGCTTGCAAGGAACGGAGCCTGGCACACAGTACATCGGGCGGAGGACACAGCCCTCGGATACAGCGGGAGGACATTGCAGGAACCTGGGGACAAGGTAAGTAACTTTGCTCAGAGGTTACAGCTTTTGGTAGTAAAAATTCGCCCCGAGCCACACTCGGTCTGTTACAGTGTGATGAATGTGCTATCTCCATTACGAACACTAGTTTTACCAGAACCAGCGCTCCCGTCTCATAGCCCACACACGACCATTTTTTATAACCTTAAAAATGACAACGTTAAAAACGTAGTGAAAAAATAGAGCATGTTCGAAATTTTTAATGCCTATTTTTTAGATCGTGAAATATTTCATTTTTTACAACCCGAAAAACGGTCGTGTGTACGCGGCATAAGAATTTTTGTTTGACATTTTATCCATCTAATGCCAGCTTTAGTGCTTGGGATTACTTTCGGATTGTTCGTTTTGTGTGAATTTTCCTTGAAATGATAAAATAATACATAAATCACATGAAGTACATTATATCACAGAATGAAACTACATTTAGTTTAACTTATTACTGTGTTTTAATAATGTCTACAAATGTTTGTTTATTGTTTACCCATTTTGGTGCTATCATGTTATTATATTCTTCACTCCCAGAGGCAGGAGTTTAAAAATGATGGGTCTTTCCACATGCACTCACATTTACAGGACTCCTTCTGGCATACAAACTTGTATGTAATATCACTCAACCCATCTTCTTTCCTCCTCTCAAGCCCTTCTACTTTCTATCTCCCTCATCATGTCCCCCCATGTTCACATCCAGGACTTCTCCAGAGCCTCTCTTATTCTCCTAAACTCTGTACCCCAATCTGTCCATCTATCTTATATTCTGTCTGTCTTTAGATGATCCCTAAAATCTCATCTCTTCAGGGAAGCCTATCCCAACTCTACCTAACAATTGAAGTTTACTTTCTCCATTACCTTGTTCCTCCTGTTTGTATCACCTATCTCTCCCTTTTAGATTGTAAGCTCTCACGAGTTTGGACTCCTAACCTTCTTATATGGTATTAAAACAATACTGTGCTGTCTCCTTTTATATTATACACTGCTGGCACTATATAAATCCTGTATAACAATAATAATAATAAACATAATATGAAATACTGTGAAACACTTCACACACATCAGTCTATCTATAATTACACTATGACAACCACATGCAGTCATTTTAGGGCTACCAACCTCAGCATAAAATATATAATATACCAGGCAACATTACACACATAGGCTGCATCATCAGCCCATAAAGCCTTAGCCTTTTCTATTAAACTAATTTCCATTTTATAGCAATATCACCACCAAAATACTATAATGACAATAAAATAGGGGCCAAACCAACAAAGTTTATTTCTTATCACTGACAGAAAGGAAGCCATTTTAAATACCTTTTTCCAAAAATATTTAAAGTGGCTGTAAACCCTTAGGCCGCGTACACACGAGGGGATATGTCCGCTGAAAACGGTCCGATGGACCGTTTCAGCAGACATCTCCGCTCGTGTGTATGGGCTAGCGGACAGATTTCTCCACCCGACAGATTTCAAAGCATGCTTTGAAATCCATCCGGTGGGAATCTGTCTGCCCGACATGTCTGCTGGTTAGTACACTTACCAGCAGACATGTCGTCCCCCACCGCCGCCGCGCCTCCGCCGAATGGATTCGGCGCATGCGCGGAAGTGTTTTACTTCCTGGTGCGGTGACGTGGCAGTGACGCGGCGGCGTCAACGTCACCGCCGCGTCAACCGCCACGTCACCGCGCCCGCTGGCGGCGGGGAATTTGATCCGATGGTGTGTACACGCCATCGGATCAAACTCCCGATCGGACATATCCGATGGAAATGGTCCGTGGACCGTTTTCATCGGATATGTCCGATGGTGTGTACGCGGCCTTACAGTGACGTGACTGCACAGAGATTAAACAAATCCTCCTCCATAATTTGTAACGGTTTATCTGCAGGCTTCTCTTCTCTACATGTATTCAAAGTCCATCGTTTCTAAAGCTTGTCTGAGCCGTCATAAAAAAGGGGGCAGAGAGATGAAGTTACACTCTGCAAATCTCAAGCTCTGAGAGCTGATTGGAGGTAAGGGACACCCCCCTCACATAGCTCACAAGAACAGAGCTGAGGCTGTCAATCAGCTGGAGCTCTCCCACCTGTCACAATTTTTTTCTTTGTGTCAGGAAAACTTGTCAGAAGTGACTCATACAGATAGCAGAGAAACGAAGTAGCAGACAGAAATTACACTTAGTGCTCTTAAGTGAGACAAGTACACACTATACAGGGATATGATTTCATGTCTGAGGTTTACAAACACTTTAAATGTTACTTAAACGAACTGGTTAAAGTATAGTTAATCCCTGATTTGACAATATCTGCTGCTACCCACAGGCAAGACTATAGCCAACTTAAAGGGGTTGTAAAAGTTCGTGTTTTTTCACCTTAATGCATCCTATGACATTAAGGTGAAAAAACACCTGGCAGTCACCGGCCCCCCGTTTTACTTACCCGAGCCCCTTCATCTCCTTGGCGCGTCCCCACTGTCCTCTCCACAGAGTCCCAGCTTTTATTGGCTAGATTGATAGCAGCACAGCTCCCGATGCTGTCAATCACAACCAATGACGCAGCCGCGGGGGGCGGGGGTGGGGCCGAGTCATACACTTGGCATCTATGGATGTCGAGTGCATGACACAGGAGAGCGCGTGCGAGGTAACCCCCTCCGGAGAGAGCTTCCCAGTGGGTGTTATCTAATGTGGGGAGGAACCACGAGAGCCGCCGAGGGACCCAAGAAGAGGATGTTCGGGCCACTCAGTGCAAAACGAGCTGCACAGTGGAGGTAAGTAAGACATGTTTGTTATTTTTATTTTTTTAAACAAAGCTTTGGTATCACTTTAATCCAGACTGTTGTCTTAGAGCGGGTTCACACTGCGGCGGCACGACTTCGGGGGTGACTCTACAAGTCGTCCTAAAGACGACTTCATGGGCGATTAGCAAAATGACTTCTGTATAGAAGTCAATGCAAACCCCCCCCCCCCCCGAGCCGCCCCCAAAGTCGTACAAGAACCTTTTTCTAAGTCGATGCGACTTGCGTCGCTTCTATTAGAACGCTTCTATTGCATAGAATGGGACGTGACTCGTCAAGTCGCCCCAGTGTGAACCTGCTCTCATGTCCACGGGTACTTCAAGAAGCAGCTCCAGTCACAAAAAGAACCGAATATATGGTAAATACACAACAAAGGCTCAAAATGCAAGTAATGTCTCATCTACCCACCACCCTTTGCAATATATGAACATTTAACAATTTAAAGCAGACCCTTTCCAACTAATTTCTGTAATCTCAATCATCCCTATTAACATTCTCTCTCACAATCTGAGGCCTCGTACACATGACCGTTTTCCTCGACAGAATCCATCAAGAAACTTGGTGGCAGAGCTTTTTGCCGAGGAAAGCGGTCTGGGTGTATGTTTTTCGTCGAGGAAACTGTCATGGAACTCGACCAGAAAAAAAGAGAGTCGGGAGTCTCAATTTCCTCATCGTGTTTCTCGTCGGGCTGGTTTACGACGAGAAACACGTTCGTGTGTATGCTTAGAGACCCGCGCATGCTCAGAATAAAATATGAGATAGGAGCGTGCCTTCGGTAAAAGTATGGTTTGCAATGGAGATAGCACATTCGTCACGCTGTAACAGACTGAACAGCGCGAATCGTCTCTCACCAAACTTTTACTTAACACGCAGTAACATGAGAATGACGAGAGTTTGTCTTGACAATGTGTACGCAAAGAAAGCTTGTCAAGATTCTCAACAAGCCTAAAAAGGAACTCGTTGAGGAAAACGATGTTTCATTTACGAAAAGTTCCTCGGTCGTGTGTATGAGGCCTGACTTTTTTTTCCCATGTATTGCTTTTTACGAGGAACCCTCCACACACACACATATACTACCTGAATTCTCACACAGGCAAAACGAATGAATTCCATAGCCTGTAGCTTCCCAGGATACCCACATCACGTATCCCAGGAAGGTACTCTAAGGTGTGTGCGCCATGATGCATCATTAGGGGTCGGCTGTCTCTTCTTGGATCTTGAAGCGCATGCACATCAATAAGGTACTGGCTGCAAGAACCTGGAAGATACAGCAGTCTCTACAACTGGTAATCGCACACTACTGCATACTGTCATTTTACCATTTTACCCCATTGCCTGATTTATTCATTGATTCCTCAGACTTGAAGTACCAGGTTCTAGTTTTCGAAAGCATTAACGATTAAAGACTTAAAAGACTGAAAGTGTGCCTGTAGGTTGCTGAGATGCCTTAAACTGGGAAGGAGGTTACAGTACAGAGTTGTCAAGCATAGGTGCCTACTTGTACAGCTAGTTTACTTCCAGAGTGCTCAGGATATGACCAATGTGACCCACTAAGCTGCCTAACTGGTCTTTGAGAGTACTTATTACATTTAATGGCTTACATAGAGACTACTGTAATGGGCCAAATGCACTGTTTGCAATCTGAATGTCCTAGGTTTGAAATGTAACCAATTATGCATACAGTCATCTATGTGTGCCTGCCATGTGAACCTGCCAACAATGTCTCAAAGGCTGCAAGACTTCAAAATAAGAATAAGCAGCTACTTGAAAATTCTAGAATCTTGTGGAAAGTACATTTTATTTTAGTACATATTTTAGTTTAGTAAACCAAGTCAATGAGAATGAGAGATGCTATATATTGTTACATATCATGTGCATAAAATGTTATGTTTCTGAAAAATCAATGAATCCATTTGCAATAAAGCGTGCTATCAGCTGGGCACAGTAGTGCTGATTCGTGATCATGTTACATTCATAATGCAACTGTACTGGGATGCAATGGGGTTGATTTACTAAAACCGGAGAGTGTGGAAAAACCATCAGCTTTCAGATTTTTATTTTGGCAAAGCTCGATTGAACGAGCTGAAGTTGGAATCTGATTGGCTACCATGCACAGCTGCACCAGATTTTGTACTCTCCGGTTTTAATAAATCAACCCCAATGGGTTTGGTAACAACTGGCAGTTCCTCTAAGTCACTTCCTCTATGGAATACAGAACAGAAAGATAGCTAAGTAGTTTTCTGCTGTATGTTAGATAACACATAACATTATCTTTCACCAGTTTCCAAACAAGTGCCATTGATGACCTCCTGAAAAATGCCATTAACGACCTTGTGAAAATTCTGGTTGAATATCCTTCTAAATTTTGAGTCAGTGACCTGGAACAAGCAGGCTACAGAATTAACATAAACATGTGATAATTGTCAACTAAACAAAAGGTGAGGGTAAATCTTCCAATGGGGACACCTGTTCCTGTCATAATGGTCTAAGAGGGGAATTCTTCTAAAATTGGAGAGTCTTCCATCCACTTCCGGGTGCCATTTCAGAACAGGAAACAAAGACACACAGGCAGATAATAAAGATCAACTGACAGGTGTTTAAATCCTTTTCACTGTTTAGGCGAATATTAATTGGTTTGTGCAAAAGTTAAGTTAAGATTCAGGGACTTTTAATATTTTTTTTATTGTTTTAACTGGTAATGGCAGCGATCTGCGTTTTTTTTTTTGCGGCACTGCGGCGCACAAATCTGACCCCAAATTACACTTTGCTACAAAACTGCAGGGATCAATGTATAAATTACACTGGGAGCGATAAAGGGGTGTTCCCTCAGCCTGTTCTAACTGTAGGGGGATGGGCTCACTGGCAGCACTAGATCCCTGTCATATCACTAGGAAGAATGGGGAAATGCCTTGTTTACATAGGCAGTTCCCTGTTCTGCAGCTCCTCACCATGCTCGCCGGCCGCTGGCGGACATCGATTTTGCAGAACCCACGCTCTCCTGCTTTTATGGACTGACATACAGATACGTCAGTTTGTGCAGGAGAGCCATTCTGCCAACTTATATTGGCGTGAGCCGGTCGGCAAGTGGTTAAGATGCACATTTTATGCCTGAAGGTTACTTAAAACCCCAGAAACATATATTTCCTGAAAGCAGAGAACCTGTAGAATAACACAGTGGCAGGTTTAGTTTTTTTCACATATATGCTGCTACTGTTTACTCTCAAATTAGTTTTAGTGGACACAAGCAAGCAAGCACATAATACCCAATTTTTGGTAAAATATTAAAGATGAGACCAAATACGTCAAACCACAAATCTGCCCGCACCCACAAATTGCAAAAAAGCTATGGTACAAATTATTGTCCATAGGCTTTGCTTTAAAATCCTTTACAGCGCATCAATTTAGAGTTAGCAGTGAATGATTGCCCTAAAATTATTGCTCTCACTCTGAAATGCCTAGCGATGCCTAATATTTGCAGCCAAATAGCAGTTTTCATGCACTCGATGCTCATGTTCGCATTTTTATGCATATGTAGAGGTGTGCTGGGGACTCTTTTTGCACTATATTGAACTTCAACTTCTCAAAAAAAAAAATAGATATGCTCTATGTAACTGGGACTCCTGACAGAGACATCCTCAACAAGTCCCCTGTCATGCTGTTATTCAAAGTGCCTGGTGAACAGAAAGTTTATCATCATATTTATGGTTTTGACACAATACTAAGTATATCATTAGCTGCCACTGCAACTGAAATCTGTAGTTGCAGTTCCCAATTCAGGGGCCTTTTTGATTAGTTACAGAAGCAGTTACAAAAATGTTTGTTTCCGTTTTTCTGGAAACTTTAAATTAAAATGACAATAAACTAGGTCATAAACTAAAAAATGTATCTTAGCATGTAAAAGTTAAAGAGCCTTTAATATTGTCTTTAACTTTCTATCTGCAGAATCTCTGAAAGAAGGAACATCTTCAATATGTACACTAAGAAGTTTGTACAGGACAGAGACATCAAGATCCAACTACAGGAATAGCCCTCTTTTTTGCAAACTCGTTTTCCACTGGATGGAGTTTAGCAAAGATTTGGGGTTAGTGGAAATCCTTTCAGGAGTGACTCAGTCTTTATAGAAAAGAAAAGTATTTATAGACTGCACATTCCATCTGTCTATAAACTGAATGTTTTGCAGCATTTACCCAAAGAGGCATAGCCAGACAGAGAAGAGTCAAGTTGCACAATGCCAAGGCTTTTGCCAACAGAGGCAATGAGCTCTTCAATACTAGCAAGCACGTTTGCGTGAAGCTCCCTCTTTAATATAAAGGCAGTCCATGGAAGAAAAATCTTCCTCGGCACGTCTTGTTCTTCCTCTATATCCTCTTCATTCCCTTCTGTGCCTGCCTCTAGGACAAGGATATCAGGATCTGAAAAAACTGGAGTAGGAGAAGAAGTTGGGCATTTCTGAGCCCTTGAAAAAGATGACCTAATTAAGGCTGTAATATATCCAAAAAATTGTGACCCTAGATGGTGAAAATTATGCTTTTGTTGAATAGCCCACTTTTTGTGTGCCTTAAATAGAACTAGAATTGGATGCTGAGGCTGAATTTAGGACCAGTTCCTGCTCTTCTGCAAGGGACACACTGGGGGTTAGTTACTAAAACTGGAGAGTGCAAAATCTTGTGCAGCTCTGCATAGAATCCAATCAGCTTACAGGTTTTATTGCCAAATCTTAATTTAACAAGCTGAAGTTAGAAGTGGATTGGCTGCCATGCACAACTGCATCAGATACTAATTACTCCCGTTTAAGTAAATACCCCTATTGTTAATCTAAAGCTGAGTGTTGTGCAGGGCTTCATGTGGGGTGAATGTTTGCCTGTGATTTAGAATTTTCTGGTCCCAGCCAAAACTACAAGTGAGGGTATTCCCCCGGGTGGGTACTCATGAAGTACAGTGTAAGAAATAGGGTAAACGTGTCCAGAAGGAGTAAGCGGTAACCCAGGTGTAGGACATCCTGTAACATCTTCATGGAAAAATTGTGGGAGGAAATATCAAAATTTAGAAAATTTGAGTCTTGTGAGCTGCTATGCTGTCATTTGTGTTCACTTAAAATTGATTAACACAAGGTGTGGTGCTATTTGTCCTCTAGTGTAAAATCAAACCAATATTACATCAATCTTAAATACATACAGTAGGTGACTGGGATATTGTGTCAATCTCGCTCCCTTTCTCGGCGAGATTGACCACCTACGAGCCCCATCTCGGGAGCCAGCGCCGAGCTGGCTTGCCGCGATGGAGACAAAGCCGTCATAGAAGCGACGGGAATCCGACGCGGATTCCCGCCAATTCTACACGTGGGCGGAGTTTGTTATGAATCCTGAAGGAGAAATCCCCGCCGGATTTTTAAAGAAAAATCCGGCATAGGACATAACGGGCCCTTAGGTCGGTTATGGGTTGTAAGGAGACCCCCTACGCCGAAAAAAACGCGTGGGGGTCCCCCCACAATCCATAACAGACCCGTATCCAAAGCACGCCGCCGGCCGGTCAGGAAGGGAGTGGGGGCGAGCGAGCGCCCCCCCCTCCTGAGCCGTACCGGGCAGCATGCCCTCAACATGGGGGGGTCAGGTGCTCTGGGGCAGGGGGCGCACTGCGGCCCCCCACCCCAGAGCACCCTGTCCCCATGTTGATGAGGACAGGGCCCCTTCCCGACAACCCTGGCCGTTGGTTGTCGGGGTATGCGGGCGGGAGGCTTATCGGAATCTGGAAGCCCCCTTTAATAAGGGGGCCCCCAGATACCGGCCCCCCACCCTAAGTGAATGAGTATGTGGTACATTGTACCCCTACCCATTCACCTGCAAATACAAAGTGTAAACACAAATAAAACACACAGGGTATTGAAATATTTTATTAGTTGGCCGCCGGGGGGGGGGTGTGTATGATCGCTTTTATAAAAGCGCCCCCCCTCCGGCGGGCTTCTGTGGGGGGTGGGTGCCGCCGTCTGGTTCTCTTCTGCCGCCGGGGGGCGCTTTGATAAAAGCGCCCACCACCCGGCGGGCTTCTTTCGACGTCTTCGGCGGCGGGGGGGTCTTCTCCCACTCTCCGGGGTCTTCTCCCGCTCTCCGGGGGTCTTCTCCCACTCTCCGGGGTCTTCTCCCGCTCTCCGGGGGTCTTCTTCTTCAGGACTCGCCGCCGCTATCTTCGTGTGTTAGCTCAATTACTAGCGGCGGCGGCCCCCTCTTCTGCGACGTCGGCGTCTTCTTCTTCTTCTTCTTCTTCTTCTTCTGCTGTCCAGATGTTGACGCGACGCATCCTTCCGCTGTTATGCCGGGCGCGCGGCTCGCAGCGAAATATATAGGCCTGTCTTGCTTGGGACTGCGACGTCACAAGACAGGCCTATATATTTCGCTGCGAGCCGCGCGCCCGGCATAACAGCGGAAGGATGCGTCGCGTCAACATCTGGACAGCAGAAGAAGAAGAAGAAGACGCCGACGTCGCAGAAGAGGGGGCCGCCGCCGCTAGTAATTGAGCTAACACACGAAGATAGCGGCGGCGAGTCCTGAAGAAGAAGAAGACCCCCGGAGAGCGGGAGAAGACCCCGGAGAGTGGGAGAAGACCCCCGGAGAGCGGGAGAAGACCCCGGAGAGTGGGAGAAGACCCCCCCGCCGCCGAAGACGTCGAAAGAAGCCCGCCGGGTGGTGGGCGCTTTTATCAAAGCGCCCCCCGGCGGCGGAAGAGAACCAGACGGCGGCACCCACCCCCCACAGAAGCCCGCCGGAGGGGGGCGCTTTTATAAAAGCGATCATACACACCCCCCCCCGGCGGCCAACTAATAAAATATTTCAATACCCTGTGTGTTTTATTTGTGTTTACACTTTGTATTTGCAGGTGAATGGGTAGGGGTACAATGTACCCCATACTCATTCACTTAGGGTGGGGGGCCGGTATCTGGGGGCCCCCTTATTAAAGGGGGCTTCCAGATTCCGATAAGCCTCCCGCCCGCATACCCCGACAACCAACGGCCAGGGTTGTCGGGAAGGGGCCCTGTCCTCATCAACATGGGGACAGGGTGCTCTGGGGTGGGGGGCCGCAGTGCGCCCCCTGCCCCAGAGCACCTGACCCCCCCATGTTGAGGGCATGCTGCCCGGTACGGCTCAGGAGGGGGGGGGGGCGCTCGCTCGCCCCCACTCCCTTCCTGACCGGCCGGCCGGCGTGCTTTGGATACGGGTCTGTTATGGATTGTGGGGGGACCCCCACGCCGTTTTTTCGGCGTAGGGGGTCTCCTTACAACCCATAACCGACCTAAGGGCCCGTTATGCTCCTGGGGGGGGAACCCATGCCGGATTTTTCTTTAAAAATCCGGCGGGGATTTCTCCTTCAGGATTCATAACAAACTCCGCCCACGTGTAGAATTGGCGGGAATCCGCGTCGGATCCCCGTCGCTTCTATGACGCACTCGCTGGAATGTGCTTTTACTATTCCAGCGAGTGCGAGATATCGGCAGCCTGTCGCCGAGATTCAGCGCGATGCTGTCGTGCTTAAAACACATTCTCGGCGGCAGGCACTGTAAATGCATATGAAAATAAATAAAAATCTAATTAAAGTGGTTGTAAACCCATATAAAAAAAAAACTTTGCAAGACAAAGGCATAATGAGCTAGTATTCATAGCATGCTAGTTCATTATGAAATACTTACCTTAGGTCGAAGCTGTTGCAGTGGTCCCGTACACTGTGACTGGTGACATGTCTCCCGGAGTTGTTTCCGGGTTCACGGGCTTAAGTGCTGTGATAGTCTGAAGCTGCAATGACGTCACTCCCACACATGCACGTAGGAGCTACCGGGAACGGCACAAGCCCTTTAGAAATGGCACGATCGAGCCATTTCTTCAGTGTGCATGCACTGATGACTTTGGCGCAACCATATATGGTAAATATCTCCTAAACCATGCAGGTTTGGGAGATATTTACAGTACCCACAGGTAAGCCTTATTATAGGCTTACCTGTAGGTATAAGTGGTGTAACATGATTTACAACCACTTTAAAGCATGTGGACATGGGTTTAATGACATTTTAAAGAGACCCTGTTGCAATCCTTTTCTTTCAAGAATTATTTTTCCAGAAATGATTATATGTTTTTATACAAAGTATTTTATGCATTTTTTCCTTGTTAAGACAGCCAAAAACCCTTAGAATGCTGCTGTGCTCCACCATCTTGGATATGATGTCAGCAGCCCCAGCAGACTAAGATACTCTATATAGCATGCCCCTTTGGTCATTCACCGTCACCTACATGAAACTTTATGTAGGGAGCAGGGGGGAGAGACAAATAAGCTGGGCCTCTCCCATATGAAGAGAAGGTTATAAAAATAAAAATAAAAACATTTAAAATGTATTTTTTCTTTACTTTTAGCTGCATGTTTGAAGTTGGTGCCAATATCTCTTTAAACATCTAGAACATATTGTTAACATACCTGTATGCACATTTTCCTTGTGCTTTTTCAGTGTATCTTTGCTTCTAAACCTTTTCCCACAGCTATCGGCCTTACATATAAATCTCACATCACCTTTGCATGCCTCTTTGTGCTGTTCAAAACTGAAATAGATAAATCAAAAAATATAATCCAAGAATAAATACATAATATGGGCAACTGTACAATTTTTGTGCATGCTTCACAGAAAGGACTTTAGTTAACTCGTGCATTACCTATATAGAAGATAAAGAAGAACTTCTTTTTTCTTGGTTAGATGTCAAAAAGAAGACTAGGAAGCTTGAAAGTAGGCATGCAAAAGGGAAGCCAGAAATAAGACAGCGGTTCAGTAATTCAAACACAAAACCTCAACGCTGAGCCGAAGGAGGTATTGCAAACGGAACACTGATAAGTCCCTGAAGTGTCTCCGGAGATGATATTCTCTGAACATTGAAGTACACTAAAGAAAAGAGAACAATTTAGTGTCTGCAAACACAGCAGAAAAATGTTGCATCCAACACAACAATACATCTTACACATCCTCCCCAGGAAATGCCACATGTCAATTATTTCATGAATCTAGCACAGTAGCAATTACTGACAAGTGAATATAGGTGCTCTTTTCCAGGTTAGCTATATGTAAATGGAAATATCTCGAATTGTGCTACATATATCTAGAAGACACATATGTGAAATGCTGTCCTTAAAGGGCACAGTGGCTCACTAAATTCCTGGGTTCAGTCTCCACAATGGGTGTTATCATTATAATGTATAAATGTTCTTTTTGGTTATGCATTGGATTCCTCCAACTGTATGAAAACTAGACCTAATGTCATTGTGTATTAATGTGACAGGAGTATTACATGCACAGTAAGGGGTGTAAATGGTGAACCACATTAAGGACTCCTGACTATGCTGGAGGGTAAAAATTAAGAAAATAAATATTTTTGGATTGCATTATTTAGTCGCCAAG
The DNA here is from genome assembly GCA_029574335.1 of Rana kukunoris. Taxonomy (NCBI): domain Eukaryota; kingdom Metazoa; phylum Chordata; class Amphibia; order Anura; family Ranidae; genus Rana; species Rana kukunoris. Next base: position 528,517,496 of record CM056049.1, read on the forward strand.
ACAACAGTTTTTCATATATAACCACTGTCCGTTGGGAGCACCCATATAAACTTTAGTGGGTTATTAACTAACAAATCAACCTACTGTGGGATTTTATTGGAAAAGTGTTGGTAATTATCAACTCTCAAATGTGTTTTTTGCCAAATTTAAAGCGATATACTAAATGTTATCTCATAAACCTTTCTTCTTATAAATTCCCTAAACAATTTATAAGAGATAAAACTAGTGAGCAGCCAGTGTATACAGAGATCCAATATGTCTGCAGATGAGTGCCTCATACCATCCCCCCTCTAACTGAAACATTACAAAAGCTGTGAGGAAAAAGAACACAATGCATTAATATAGGGATACACTAGGATGAAATTACTGGTGCATGTATGGTACATGACCTTCCAAATGACAGGCAGTACTGGAACCTTATTGAATATGTGAGGAAACATAAACAGTGAAAGAGAAACCACAAACCGAATAGATAATAAAATGTAGTGGGGGCAGAAAGATTTACATATGGGGTCATGTAAATATGAAAGAAAATCAGGGAACATAAGTGTTATCTGACCCAAAAGCTTTTTGTAAACAATACATTTGAATTGTATTTTTAGTAGCTAAATATGTGTGCAAGACAGAAAATCACGTATAACAGAGTTGTTTGTATTACATAGACAATAGGAGAGCTAGAATCCAACCACCATATACAATATAAAAAAAGCACCCACATAATTCAGATGTGTTAATAATTTCAATGCAGGTAGCAACATTCATTTTACTGCATATTCTGTTCAATGTGTGTACCAAGGCTACAACATTTCATAATGTAAAAATAAAGTATGATAAAAAGTATCAATTACAACAGGAAAACCTAAATAACCTTTAATAATGCTTAAAGTGAAACAATAAAAGTGAAATATTCCTTTAAATATTCCCCCCCTAGGGGGGGGTGTAAAGTAAGCATGTGAAATAGTGCATGTTTCCCGTACTTAGAACTGTCTCTGCACAAAGTTTCATTTCTGAAGGAAAAAAAGTCATTTAAAACTGACTCACGGCTGTAATGAATTGTCGGCTCCCTGCAATTCAGAGAGGATTCTGGTCTGGTATGGATATTAAGGGGAACCCCCGTCAATTAAAAAAAAAATGACGTGGGGTTCATGCCAAATATCCATTTCAGAACCTTCAGGTCTGGTGTGGATTTTAAATGGCGTGGAGTTCCCCCAAAAAATCCACACCAGACCCCTTATCCAAACACACAACCTGGCTGGCTGCAGAAAAGAGGGGGGATGGGAGAGCGCCCACCCCCCCTCCTGAACCGTACCAGGACACATGCCCTCAACATGGGGAGGATGTCCCCATGTTGATGGGGACAAGAACCTCATCCCCATGACCCTTGCCCGGTGGTTGTGGGGGTCTGCGGGCAGGCTTATCAGAATCTGGAAGACCCCTTTAACAAAGGGGACCCCCAGATCCTGGCCCACCATGTGAATTGGTAATGGGGTACATTGTACCCCTACCATTTCACGAAGGAAGTTGAAATAGTTGTAAAAAAACACACACCGTGGAAAAAAGTCCTTTTATAAAAAATAAAAAATCCAGTGGTGGTAATCCACTCTTGGTCCCGGCTCCCCACTCCAATGTTGTCGGTATCCAGTGAAAGGTGATCTCCTCTCCGGTCCAGCGATGAGAAGATCGTCCGGGATACAGAGTGCAGCATCACCGGCTGCCTATCTAGGGGTCCCCTTTGTTAAAGGGGTCTTTCAGATTCTGATAAGCCCCCCGCCCGCAGACCCCCACAACCACCGGGCAAGGGTTGTTGGTAGGGTTGTCCCGATACCGATACTAGTATCGGTATCGGGACCGATACCGTGTATTTGCGGGAGTACTTGTACTCCCGCAAATACCCCCGATACCTAAATAGAATACTTCCCGCCCTGCCGCATCGAAAGCCACATCGAAAGCCGCCGCATCGCGTCGCCACATTGAAAGCCGCCGCATGGGTTAAACAGCGTGCGGGAACATCACAGCATTCATTTGAATAGCCCGCGCGTATAGACACTCCCCCTTGCTCGGGATTGGATGGGTGATCGTGATCTGTCCAATCCCGAGCAAGGGGGAGTGTCTATACGTGCGGGCTATTCAAATGAATGCTGTGATTTTCTCCATGCGGTGATGCGGCAGCTTTCGGCGGCAAAGCTATGGGGGAAATGGCTGGAGGGACATGGCTGAAGGGACATGGGACATGGCTGCATATGTGAGGGACATGGCTAGAGGGACATTGGACATGGCTGCATATGTGAGGGACATGGCTAGAAGGACATGGCTGAAGGGACATGGCTGCATATGTGAGGGACATGGCTAGAGGGACATGGCTGAAGGGAAATGGCTGCATATGTGAGGGACATGGCTAGAGGGACATGGCTGAAGGGACATGGCTGCATATGTGAGGGACATGGCTAGAGGGACATGGCTGAAGGGACATGGCTGAAGGGACATGGCTGCATATGTGAGGGACATGGCTGAAGGGACATGGCTGCATATGTGAGGGACATGGCTGAAGGGACATGGCTGCTGGTGAGGGACGCGGATTCCCGTCCAATTCTACACGTGGGCGGAGTTTGTTATGAATCCTGAGAAGAAAGTCCCCGCCGGATTTTAAATAAAAATCCGGCATGGGTTCCCCCCTCAGGAGCATAACGGGCCCTTGGGTCTGGTATGGGTTGTAAGGAGACCCCCCTACGCCGAAAAAACGGCATGGGGGTCCCCCCACAATCCATACCAGACCCGTATCCAAAGCACGCCGGCCGGCCGGCCGGTCAGGAGGGGAGTGGGGGCGAGCGAGCGCCCCCCCCCCTCCTGAGCCGTACCGGGCAGCATGCCCTCAACATGGGGGGGTCAGGTGCTCTGGGGCAGGGGGGGGACTGCGGCCCCCCACCCCAGAGCACCCTGTCCCCATGTTGATGAGGACAGGGCCCCTTCCTGACAACCCTGGCCGTTGGTTGTCGGGGTATGCGGGCGGGAGGCTTATCGGAATCTGGAAGCCCCCTTTAATAAGGGGGCCCCCAGATACCGGCCCCCCACCCTAAGTGAATGAGTATGGGGTACATTGTACCCCTACCCATTCACCTGCAAGAAAAGTGTAAACACAAATAAACCACACAGTGTATTGAAATATTTTATTAGTTGGCCGCCGGGGGGGGGGGGTGTGTATGATCGCTTTTATAAAAGCGCCCCCCTCCGGCGGGCTTCTGCGGGAGGGTGGGTGCCGCTGTTCTTCACCGCCGTCTGGTTGACGTCGCAGTCCCATCATGCTCCGGTAGGTACCACGTGGTACCTAACGGAGCATGATGGGACTGCGACGTCACAAGACAGGCCTATATAACTCGCTGCGAGCCGCGCGCCAGCCATAACAGCGGAAGGAAGCGTCGCGTCAACATCTGGAGAAGAGAAGAAGAAGACGTCACAGAAGAGGGGACTCACCGCCGCCAGTAATTGAGCTAATACGAAGATAGCGGCGGCGAGTCCTGAAGAAGAAGACCCCCGGAGAGCGGAGAAGACCCCCGGAGAGCCGGAGAAGACCCCCGGTGAGCCGGAGAAGACCCCGGAGAGTGGGAGAAGACCCCGGAGAGTGGGAGAAGACCCCCCCGCCGCCGAAGATGTCGAAGGAAGCCCGCCGGGTGGTGGGCGCTTTTATCAAAGCGCCCCCCCCGGCGGCGGAAGAGAACCAGACGGCGGTGAAGAACAGCGGCACCCACCCCCCCGCAGAAGCCCGCCGGAGAGGGGCGCTTTTATAAAAGCGATCATACACACCCCCCCCCCCCCGGCGGCCAACTAATAAAATATTTCAATACACTGTGTGGTTTATTTGTGTTTACACTTTTCTTGTAGGGTGGGGGGCCGGTATCTGGGGGCCCCCTTATTTAAGGGGGCTTCCAGATTCCGATAAGCCTCCCGCCCGCATACCCCGACAACCAACGGCCAGGGTTGTCGGGAAGGGGCCCTGTCCTCATCAACATGGGGACAGGGTGCTCTGGGGTGGGGGGCCGCAGTGCGCCCCCTGCCCCAGAGCACCTGACCCCCCCATGTTGAGGGCATGCTGCCCGGTACGGCTCAGGAGGGGGGGGGGGCGCTCGCTCGCCCCCCACTCCCCTCCTGACCGGCCGGCCGGCGTGCTTTGGATACGGGTCTGGTATGGATTATGGGGGGACCCCCACGCCGTTTTTTCGGCGTAGAGGGGTCTCCTTACAACCCATACCAGACCTAAGGGCCCGTTATGCTCCTGAGGGGGGAACCCATGCCGGATTTTTATTTAAAATCCGGCGGGGACTTTCTTCTCAGGATTCATAACAAACTCCTGATATAAACAAAAAAGTGTAGCGCTAAAATTATGTGAAAATAAAATATATCATACAGTGAAGTATCATATGAGTGGTAAGGAGTGACAATTCAAAAGTGTATACATTTAGAATGTGACATTAAAGCCCAAAAATAGTTCATAAAAATGAAAAAAAGTGTCCCAATCTAAGTGTCCAAATAGATGTGACAACAATGGAAAAAGTGTTGATAGTAGATCCACCACCAAGGTAATTGAGGGGGCTTACCGGAAAGTGTGGACTCAGCTAAGCGTACACTTAATGAGTCACTAAGGCAGGGGTCTCAAACTGGCGGCCCTCCAGATGTTGGGAAACTACAAGTCCCATCATGCCTCTGCCCGTGGGAGTCATGCTTGTTACTGTCAGCCTTGCAATGCCTCATGGGACTTGTAGTTTCGCAACAGCTGGAGGACCGCCAGTTTGAGACCCCTGCACTAAGGCATATGTTATGATGACAGCCAGGCAATAGACCTCCCAATGATAAGATGTGGACGAAATCTCAAGGCAGATCGACTCTTCATATGATGAATGGGAGCCAAGGGATAGTATATGGTGTCAGAATCAGCATACATAGAACATAGGATCCAAAGAGCTTTTGAAATGTTCAGTTGTATTTCTACCTATTCATAACAAACTCCGCCCATGTGTAGAATTGGCGGGAATCCGCGTCGGATCCCCGTCGCTTCTATGACGCACTCGCTGGAATGTGCTTTTACTATTCCAGCGAGTGCGAGATGTCGGCAGCCTGTCGCCGAGAATCAGCGCGATGCTGTCGTGCTATAAACACATTCTCGGCGGCAGGCACTGTATGCAAACAGAAAATAAACACTTTTTAATAAAAGTAACATTGTACTGCAAGGCCTGCATGCAGTGTACAGCAGGGCTACCTGAATAATTTATTTTCACACTTAAGTTGGCAAGAGAAGATACATGTGCAAAATTAGATATATTTTAAAAACTCACTGTCTTTGAAGAGCCTGTTTCACAGGGAATTTTTTCCCACAATTTCTGCATTTAAACTCCTTTTCCTCACTTGGTTTCTGATGCAAAGCTTGAAGATGTTCGGCAAGAATCTCATGACTGGGAAAGCTGGATTCACAAAGCGGGCAGTCATGGTCATCATTATGATTACAGTGTTCTGTAATATTAATAAAGTACAACATAACTGTAAGTTGTTATACAGAAATTAAGAAAATATACATAAAAGGATGAGGTTTTTTTAAAGTGCTGAATTCCAAGCAAGTAGCTAAGTGCACAGCTGAAATATATAAATGGGAGTAGTTTTAACCACCAAATCATTTGTGTTTTTGGCCATCTAGTCCTGAAATGTACACAGATTTGCTAAACAACAGAGCCACTGTTGCAGTTAAGCAATACAGTAGTTACTGTATGTCACCATCTCACCCAGGGTTGGATTTATAAAGGGGGAAAAGTGACAACTGCCCTGGCCCCCCTCCCCCTGCCAATGGGGGCTCCAGACTTTTTTATAAAACAAATGTAAAAATTATAAAATTATTATTAGAAAAATTGTTTGTCAGGATACGGAACAGTTAAGGCAAAAAAAGGAATGATGACTTCCGCCAGATGTTTTACATTTTAACCTCTCATATTATTTTACTATTGGATTGTATTTTATTTTTACTTTTCAAGATGTTTGTTTTAAAATGATTGTGTTGCAAAATGTATTGCCTTGTTTACGAGAGAAAAGTGGGTGCGACAAGGGAAACAATGTTGGAAGATGCCAAGCAACAGCCCAACCCCTGAAGTTAATAACCAGCATTGATTTATCGCAGTGAGAAACATAAGAGAGAAGGTCACTCCCCTACTTGCCCAAATTGGGTCAAGGGCCAAACCAAAAATCATAAAATCTCGAATAGGGTAAAGCTTTCTTAAAGCAGAGTTCCACCCAGGAAAACAACATTTGCCCATATAGCCTAAAAAAATTTAATAAAAAAAATGTGGAAAAAAAAAAATACTCACCCGAAATACCTGTTGCTATGCGGAAGTCCGTAATCTGCCTCTTCCGCAACCGCAGTGTGTTATCTTCTGCTTCTTCTGCTTGTGAATGCTTTCTGGGAACTGTGTGTGTTCTCAGAGAGCAGCCGCCCATTCACAAGCCTGCGTGATACTCACGCAGGCGCAGTAGGAAATGGGCAGTGAAGCCGTATGGCTTCACTGCCTGTTTCCCCTAGTGTGAATGGCGGCGCGGTACCTGGATCGATCGTGGGACCGGCATCGGGGGGGCCATCAGCGCGGGCAAGTAGGACAAGGTAAGTGTCATTATTAAAAGTCAGCAGCTACACTGTTAGTAGCCGCTGACTTTTAAAAATAAAATTGCGGGTGGAATCCCTCTTTAACAAGTTTTAGTAGAAATTATGAGATTGGTTGAATTTGAGACATGCATGGCCCTGGGTTGGAATTCAGTCATAATGACATTGCAGAGTGTCAGCCAAAATTGACAGAGAGTAGAGGACCTTCCTTTCTTACGTGTCTCGAACTGAGTGTAGTAGTGAAGTTGACTCCTAACCAGTGGGTTTTTTCAGTTTCTTCTTTGGAACCTAACTTATATTTTTTAGAACACATGCAGTTTACCATTCCACTTCACTGTTTTATTTGTCATATCATTAAATTTCTATTTTGAGGCCCCTCGAAGTTGAAATGCCATGAGTCCCCCCAAGGTCTAAATCTGGCACTGAGCTCATGCCCAGCCTGTAACTGGGCAGGCAAGGAGCAGTGGCAGACATACAAGCTCATCCCTCTGCTCACTCTCTCTCCCCTTTATATTAGTCTTGAGTTTAGGTTTAATTGATTGTGAGAGCATGCCATTTGCATAATCATTTATGTTCATATTTTATTGCAAATAAATATATAGCTGAAATGTATTGCATGGTCTATGTTTAAGTAATATTTATAACATTATGTTTTACATTGAAAAATGCTGCGCCAGGAAATGATTGCTCCTCACATATATATGGCCTGGGTATAGAAAATGCACAGCTTGTTTTAGCATGAAGCGTCTAAGTGTCTAAATAGTTCTCCCGACAAGTATAATTTTGTGTGTCTTGTGTAGCTTACTGTCATGGTCCCCACTGCTATTACTATACTATAGGTCACTCGAATAATAAAGACCTCATGTATGTGGCATTCACCTGTTTCGGTTTTCTCTCCAGAAGGTAGCGGGGCCTCTTTAAAACTCTCTTCCTCTTCTTTGGAGACTACACTGACAACTTCTTTGTTTTCTTCCTCAGCCTCCTCCATATCACTGTCCAAGTATCCAATGAGAAGTTCCGTGTCTGTGTCAATGTCCTCAATGGCTAGGTAAAATATGTTTTCCCCTTCCTGGATTAAAGATGAATAATGGAAAAATATAAAGCGAAAATTGTGTTAATTTAATAAAAATATGTAATAGAACTATATACCGTATTTATCGGCGTATAACACGCACAGGCGTATAACACGCTTCCTAACTTTAAAAGGGAAGTTTAAGAAAAAAATACTTTTTACAGCCCCCTGCGTATAACACGCAGGCACAGTTTACCCTCTATTTTCAGGGCAAAAAAGTGAGTGTTATACGCCAATAAATACAGTAAATAAAATCTTCAACAAATACAAAACATGTAGCCAAAAACAAATAACTGATATTCAGGTCTTTTTTACCTTATAGTTTGATTATGAAGAAATGCTAAAGCTTTGATTAGCTAAACATTATTAGCTTCAAACATGAAACACCTTATTTCGCTATTGATCTCTTCAAGCAAGTGTGATATTGTGCACAAGCAAGTGCAAGCAGGTCTTACTTAGACAATATACCTATGAAGATTTTTTTTTTATCAAACTTAAGATTATTACAAATAAACATAAATGCATAGTAAAGTTAGAGGAGGTTTGATACCCATTGGATAGTTGAATTCAAGTTTTCTTCCTCTCTCTGTTTTTCTTACTACTGTTTTTACAAATCTCTATTTTATATTGAACAAACTTCAGTTTACAAAGCTGTAATATATGTGCCTTTATCATAAAATGAGAGGAGCTCATCCCTAAAATAGAAGGCGCTAAATTGTTGGCTACACCCGATGTGTTGCGTCACTGGTCAAGTGACTTCCTTTAGGGATCTTCCTTTTGATCCCTGAGGAAGTCACATGACCAGTGATGCAACGCATTGGATGGAGCCTTGTGACGTCAGTTCCGGTGGTGTTTTAACAGAAGTACGATGAGGAGGCCTGTGTGTCCCTACCCCACATTGCTTTTTACTGCGGTTTTTATCCTTACTTGATGCACGCAGTTTTTTAACTAAATACATTTACTTTTCATTTGGCAATATTGCACTATGGCTGTTCTTTGTTTCCTTTGAGCGCCATTTATATAAGAAGTTCCATTCCTTTGATCAAGCTGTTTCCTCTATATGTGGAATTACCCAAGATGTTTTGATGCCAAGTTTTGGACGTAGTTCCTCGTCTTCTTCTGAACCTTCGATGCCTTTACAGATCTATCAGCAGGATTACTTATCTGACTATCTTATGAGCCTTGTTTTACCCTTGAGTCATTGTTGGAGGTGAGCGGTCTATTCATAAATTTAACAGTCGATGTTTGGATTGATGTTTTATCTGTTTTTTCTTCTATCAAGTTATCTCTATGAGATTTTTGCCTTTATATGAACTAACTCCTACCTTTGGGCTTTAGTTGGACTTTATTCACATTCATTTATTTATTTGCACGTTTGAATACTCATCTTATTTTTTCTTTGAGTATATTACTTTATGGCACATTATTGAATAAGCGCACCATTCCCATCTTTTTCTTTTACATTTATTACGCAGTGTCTTTTGTGTACACTGTTAAGTGGTTGCAGCTAATTCACGGTCACTATACATGTACTATATTTTTTTTTTCTGAGTTTACTTTCACTATATTCACTGAAGGTTGATGGTTTATATTTACTTAAACATTAGAACATAGTAGCTCGCAAGTTTTTCCCTTATACAGGAGCTCAATTGATGGGACACTAAAGCTGGCCATAGACGGAATGTTTTTCTTACCTGCAACCATGGTTAGTGTTGATAGGAGAGCACAGTGATACCTGCTAGTGGCTGTAATAGCTGCTAGGAATAATCTCATGTAATATCTGAGAGGTTGTTGTACCCAAGTTGATCAATCGATCAGCTTGGGTAGATTTAGCCTGCCCATATATGGATTGAATCTCGGCCAGTCCCTGCTGAACCAGCCGAGATTCGAACCGTCTATGGCAGACATAACAACACAATGCAACACAAGAGCATTAGGCCATTTTAGCTCATACATGTTTTGGAAACCCCTTTACATCCTCATGATTTTATCAGCATAAGATTAAATTTGGCCCCTTTGATGATGTCGAATGACGAAACTAGTCAGGGCGGAGCCAAGTAACGTGAGCAAGGGACGCCTGAGACTGTGGAAGACGAGCGCATCCACCCCCCTGCAGCCTGAGAAGCACAGAGCGGTAGGAGACGCCAACCATAGATCTAATGAGCGACCGCAGTTAATGTGACTACATGCTGGTTGATTTTTGTCGTTTGTGAGTGTACATCTATAAGGATTTTTATATATGGAGTTTGATTAAAAGTTTAAACGATATCACGCTATGTCTATTCCCTTTGTTTTTGTTTGCTAATCAATGAGCATTCAGCTGCTTAGGGTGAGGAGACACACATTGGGATCAGCTTGGATCCGGTTTTCTTAAGGCGATTGTCTGTTTGATTTCTGGTAAGAGGTTTTCTTAAGAGGGGGCTGCTATCCACACCCCCCCCTCCTCTCTCAACACACGAGTGGTGGTGGATCTTCTGGCAACAGCAAGATTTATTTCATCTTCTTGGGATTAAATGGACTGATTAATTTTCACTATACCCTTATTGCCTGTAGAAATCCATATATCTCTATAACATGGACATTTATTAATCAGTATATTTTATTTTGTATGTTTGGCAATAGACATATACACTAGCGCTGCCTGGTGGATGTTAACCACTACGGGTCCGCGCTATTGACAGAATACGTCAGCAGCGCGGACCTGAGGCACCGGGGTCACGTCTTTGGACGTGATTTACTTGTAATTCCCCGCACAGGGTGGCGCGCGGCGGGGAAAAACAGTCCCGACGCATTACCGAGGATTCGATGCGTGTACCCGGCGGCCGCGATGTCCGTCAGGTACACGCGATCGTCGGTGACAGAGCAGGGACGTGGAGCTCTGTGTGTAAACACAGAGCTCCACGTCCTGTCAGGGAGAGGTGACAGATGCTGTTTCTCTTGTACATAGGGAGACAGCATCGGTCACCTCCCCCAGTCACCCCCCTCCCCCCACACAGTTAGAACACACCCAGGCAATACATTTAACCCCTTCCTCACCCCCTAGTGTTAACCCCTTCAATGCCAGTCACATTTATTCAGTAATTAGTGCATATTTATAGCACTGGTCGCTGTATAAATGTGAATGGCGCCAAAAATGTGTCAAAAGTGTCCGATGTGTCCGCCGCAATATCGCAGTGAAAATAAAAATCGCAGATCGCCGCCATTACTAGTAAAAAAAAATATTTAAAAAAAATCATAATTCTGTCCCTTATTTTGTAGGCGCTATAACTTTTGCGCAAAGCAGTCACTTATTGTGATATTTTTTATTTTTTTTACAAAAATACGTAGAAGAATATGTATCGGCCTTAACTGAGAAATTTAAAAAAAAAAAAAAAAAAATTGGGATATTTATTATAGCAACAAGTAAAAAATATATATATATTTTTAAATTGTCGCTATTTTTGTTTATAACGCAAAAAATAAAAACCGCACGGGCGATCAAATACCACCAAAAGAAAGCTCTATTTGTGGGAAGAAAAAGGACGCCAATTTTGTTTGGGTGCCACGTCGCACGACCGCGCAATTGTCAGTTAAAGCGACGCAGTGCCGCAAGCTGAAATTTCGCCTGGGCACGAAGGGGGTTTATGTGCCCAGTAAGCAAGTGGTTAATATGTTTTAAGCTTTGCTTTGACTTTTTCTATTCATTTTGTGCAAATAAGATTAAATTTGCAAAATGATTATCAACTCATTGACAGGAGTTGAGGGTTAAAGTTCACCATGATTTACACCTAGAATCAAAAGCCCTTTTGTAAGTCATAGTTTACACAGGGCTATAAACCCTCCTTTAAATGTGCTGATTGGCCCAAGCGTTGTCACATGGAGTGATTTACACGCACCTCTATATTTAGACATTATAGGTATTTCCCATCCCTGAACAGTGTGGCAGATGGGATCAATGAAAGAAAATTACCATATATGGACAAATTGGACATTACCTGACACTTTTTTGGGGAATTAGTGACACTAATACAGTGATTAGTGCTAAAAATATGCACTGTCACTGTACTAATGACACTGGCTGTAAAGGGGTTAACATCAGGGGCGTTTAAAGGGTTAACTGGGTGCCTAGCCAGTGTTTGTGTACAGTGTGGGAGGTGCTTTTACTAGGGGTAGGCATGGATCCCTGTCCCTGCTTTGCAGGAACACAGGATCAATGCCTTCCCTACTGAACTGATCTAGCTAAGCTATACAGAATGACAATCTGCCTCTGTACTGAATAACCGGTGGGTGCCGGCAGACATTGAGTTCATGGCACCCGCTGATCGGCTTTGTATGGTTGGCCTATATATCTTCTTCAACATGTAATCATTTACTTAAGACTTTTTCCAATATTTTGTATTTTAATATTAGTTTATCATTTATAACACTATTAAATGCCATAAAATGATGCACACAGTGACTTTTTCACCCCAGAGAACCTGCTATAATTAAAAATGTTTCCCCACTACAAAGATTACAGCATTAGTGAATCAAATGCTATCAGCAATTACGCTGGCATTGCATATCTTTATTATGTAACATAATGAGGTAAAAACACTTGATAAAATAACAATAGGAGACATAATGGCTTGCTCTATTCATATACTATTACAAGATCAATAATCTTTTTAACACTGTCTCATATTTTCTTATACAGAGCAAAGTGAAAAAAGACCAAAGCAGCTGTCTCCTCCTCAATTGGCGTATCATTTAATTTTCTGCTGCATTAAAGCCTTGGATAACACCCAAAAGAACAAGAGGAAAATCATGTTTACCAAAAAAGGACTTCCAAGCTATCTCATACTTGATTGTTTACGTGATGAGACTTCTGCTATGTGATGAGGAATGTATCCATGGTGTAATTCAGCAATTTTGTAAAAGAACATACACTACAACTATGCTATGTATATCAACTAGAATACCCATCTTCTTAAGTATATCTTAAGGCACTGAGCAGGGATCACACTTACAGGACTTTTTGCCAGCACTTACTGGTTCTATCAGAATACCTATGTATGCCTCTTGAAAAAACTAAAGGATAAACTAGTTATTATTATTACCGGTATTTCGTTTTTATCATCAGAAAGTTTGTCTTTCCCACTAATGCACTGTCTACATTAGGGATGAGCCGAACACCCCCGCGTTCAGTTCGCACCAGAACCGTTGAACCGACCGAACGTTCGCACAAACATTTAGAACCCCATTGAAGTCTATGGGACTCGAACGTTCGACTTCAAAAGTGCTAATTTTAAAGCCTAATATGCAAGTCATTGTCGTAAAACGTCTTTGAGAACCCGGGTCTTGCCCCAGGGAACATGTATCAATGGAAAAAAGTTTAAAAAAATGTATTTTTTTCAGGAGTAGGACTCCTGAAAAAACAACCGTTTTTAAAACTTTTTTTCTATTGATACATGTCGCCTGGGCAAGACCCGGGTTCTCAAAGACGTTTTCACAGGCAAACTATAGACACCCAGAAGGTACAATATTTAAAGGAATTTTTATTTTTATGTTTTTATTTTTTTATTTAAGCATCGTTAAAATCACTGCTCCAGGAGCAGTGATATTAATGATGCTTAAATAAAATAAAAATATGAAAAATTCCTTTAAATATTGTACCTGCTTCGTTTATATTTTGCCTGCGTATAGTTTGCCTGTGAAAACATCTTTGAGAACCCGGGTCTTGCCCGAGGGAACATGTATCAATGGAAAAAAAGTTTAAAAAATTGTCGTTTTTTTCAGGAGCAGGACTCCTGAAATGCTTAAATTTAGAAAAAAAATGAAAAATTCCTTTAAATATTGTACCTGCTGGGTGTCTATACCTGTGATAACCTCTTTAAATAGCACAATCACCTGCCTGCCAGTAAATTAGGAAGAACTGATCTAGCTAAGCTATACAGTGTATAAATATATGAACAACTCCTGGGATGTATATATATCCTCTCTACACACTGTAAATTTAACTAAACTGACTAGCCTGCCTGCTCTATCTATCTATCTAGTAATAAAGACACTGTCTCTCTCTCTCACTACAGGACTGATTTTTTTAACAATGCCGCAACACACTACACGAGGCCGCCTTGCAGGCAGCCTTTTATAGTGTGGGGCGTGTACTAAACCCCCTGAGCCATAATTAGCCAAAGCCACACTGGCTTTGGCCAATTATGGCTCTCCGTTTTTTGCACGCTCGTAGTGCATGCTTGGCCAATCATCAGCGCGCAATGCGGCAGTGAATTATGGGCCGTGATGCATCACTCGAATTTGGCGCGAATGACCCGTTTTGTTCGAATTTCGACGAACGTACGAACAGACGATGTTCGAGTCGAACATACATTCGAATCGAACGCGGAGCTCATCCCTAGTCTACATCACTATGCAAAGCTATGCAAATCTATGTAACTCAATGGTTACAGGAAACATGTGTGAAAAGTTGTTGTACTGTATATAATAAAGCTGTATTTTTACAACCACTTACCACTTATATTTGAAATTAAATGCTTATAGTTCATTCATAGGTTACAGCTTATATTCACAGAATTTATTAACAAAGGTGGCTTGCGATAAAATGTACGCTCCGCTGTCCAAACGAATACTGACCCATATTAATTGCATGTTTCTCCCATCATTAATTAAAATTTACAACATGCCCAGGCCAGCGGCCTGCTTCTGCTGAGATTACTCACAGCAGAAGCCGATCTGTGGGTGCAGGGCACTGGATGTTGGAAGCAAAGGCACAGAACTGAGCTCTGCCTAGGTAAACAAGGGAGATTTCATTTCTGACACAGGGGAAAGAATGGATTTTATGTCCCTATAAAATCTATCACTTCCCTGAGTAAAAGCAGAACACAGAGTACAGTAAAACACTGGCTAGGCACACAGTTAACCCTTTGATCGCCCTAGATGTTTAACCCCTTCTCAGCCATTAGTACAGTGACAGTGCATATTTTAAGCACTAATCACTGTATTCGTGTCACTGGTTCCCTCAAAGTGTCAGTTAGCCCATGTTCACATTCTGCTGATTTGGCATGCCATTTCAAATTGCATTCCAAATCGGCAGCAATTACACTGTCCAAATCAATGTGATGCCAACTTTGCAGGGCAGCACCGATTCCCAAAAGTAGTTTTGGCGACTTTGGGCAATTTGAATAGACATCTGTGCATGAACCCGCACAGATGTCTGTCAAATCGTCCCCGAAGCCGGACTGCACTTATAGCGTGTGGTTGATTATCAGGGGTTGGGCTTGGCCCCCTAGTTTTGGACAATTTCATGCTCCCAACTCTTTGGGAACAGTTTGGGGATAGCCCATTAGTTTTTGCAACATGACTGTGCACCAGTGCACAAAGCAAGGTCCATAAAGAGATGGATGAGAAAGTTTGGGGTGAAGGAACTTGACTGGGCCTGCACAGAGTCCTGACCTCAACCGACACAAAACCTTTGGGACAAATTAGAGCGGAGACTGCGAGCCAGGCCTTCTCATTCACATCAGTGCCTGACCTCACAGAATTGTTATCGTGATTTTTTCCCCGTTGCGATCTTGACAAAGGGTTTCTCTCTGCTCTCTGCTGTCAAAGTCTAGGCAGTCTGCCAAGTTTTAAAACATTCTATCAGTGGAATGTTAAGTCTAAACATAGCATCAATTTGTCTTTTACATCAAAGGAATAGACTTCTGTATGTTAATTAGAAACGTTTAACCACTTAAACACTAAGGCCCAGATTCACGTACATCGGCGCATTATCGGTCCGGCGTAGCGCACCGCCATTACGTTAGACTTGCGCCATCTAGCCGCGTAATCCCCCGATTCACGTAGCTTTTGCGCAGGAAATTGCGCAAGCGTAAGGTTTTTTCCAGAGGCGTAAGGAGGAGTAATACAAATTGGGAGGGACGTGGGCGTGTTACATTGAAATGAGCCGTGACCCCATGCAAATGAAGGGCCGGCCGGCTCGCGCATGCGCGCGTGAAGGAGACCATGTCAGCTCCGCTGTGCGCATGCTCACAACTCGGGAGCGGCGCAATCAGTGAAATTGGAAATGGACTAGGGCAACGTTGTGAACTACGCAGACAGCATAAATAGACACACACAAACGCACTTGCATTGCAAAAGTACATCCCTTTGTGTCCCTTCCCATTTAACCAAGTGCTTTTGTTCCTGTTGTTCGTTGCAGTGTGTCTTGTAGTTGTCAGATTAGTGTTCTGTGTGATCAAGTGCTTGTTGGTATATTTGTGAAAGTGTTTTTTGATAAATGTTTGGAGAGACTGTTTGTTTGATTGATATATTTCTGAGCGTTTGTTTTCTTGCTTTATTTTTTATTTTTTATTTTTTGTGACTGTTTCTTGCTGAGTGCTAGTGTGATTTTTGGGTGTTCGTTTTCTCTTTGTGTGTGTTCTTGCCTGATTGGTTGTGACTGTTTTTTGGTGACTGGTAGTGAGTTTGTTTGGAAGTATGACAGAGAGAAAAAGAAAGCTGAATTTTACTGTGGGGGAAAAAAGAATTCTTGCCCGGGCCATTAGCGAGTATGGGCGTTTTCTCCACGGCCCGCAGAGTGCCACCACCACCCCGGCCAGGAGGAGGGAGATTTTGGATAGGATCACGGAGCAGGTGAATTCATCGGGGGAGGGGGAGACACGGACCCGGTCTGGGATTGACAAAAAAATAAATGATCTCCGGCGTCAGGTGAAAAAAAAACTGGCCGCAATGCATGCCCATGCCAGGGGCACAGGAGGGGGCCCACCATGCCGTATTAGGCTTACAGCGACGGAGCATGTGGTGGCCCTGACCTTTCACCGGCATGAAGTGGAGGGCCTGCCAGGCTTTGACACAAGTTCGGTCCCCGTGGTGCCAGGTAAGGTTCTTTTTTCTATCAGGTGTGTAGCATGTGTGGGGGAGGGGGTGAAAGGGAATATGTGCCAAGTGTGTGGATCCTCCAACCTGTGAATGTTTTGTGTCATCCACAGATGTGCAGGAGGGTGCAGGGCCATCTGGCCTGACCGCTCCAACCCCAGGACAGCAGCCTAATGAGGCCCCCCCAACAAGGCCACAGTCCGCAGAGGAGGTTCAAGAGGAGGAGGACGATCAAGAGGAGGAGGACGATCATGAGGAGGAGGATAATCATGAGGAGGACGATCATGAGGAGGAGGAGTCAGGCACTGGACGAGTGGTTTGTGCGGACTCTTCCCCTCTGGCTGGCAGAAGCCTGCCCTCCCTAAGGGGGAGCCCCCCCCCTCCTCCCCCAACATGGCTCCCCTCACAAGGGCCTCCCCTTCTCCCCGCCCACAACCATCAGCTGGAGGCAGGATGTCATCCCAGAGCACCAGGGGGGCGCCCAATCTCCTGCCCGCCAGTCTGCGAAGGGACCAGGCCCTCCAGACCCGCCATCTGGGACAGCACTGCCAGACTTTTGGGCGGGTGGAGGAGAGCCTGTCCTCCATGAAGGATACGCTGGGTAACCTGGACTCCCACTCCCGGGCTTTCACAACCTGCCTAAATGAACTGCAGACTACAGCAGCAGGCGTTGGGCAGGATGTGAGGGCCCTTACCCAGGCTATCCAGGCCAACACGGCAACACTTGGTGCTTCCCTGGACAGAATTGCCGTGGCCTTGGAGGGCAGGCCGCCAGGTGGGCAGATATCAGGGGCTGCTCCTCCTTCCCCGGGTTTGCCCCTCCCCCATGAGTCTCCCCTGAGGGGCCGGGGCCGTGGCCGGGGGCGCCCCAGGCGTGGCTCACGCAGAGGGCAATAATTTTTTTTTCCCCCTTTTTTTTTTTTTGGCTGACATTTTTTGCATTTTTTTTTTTTTTTGGCTGACATTTTTTTTTTTTTTTTTTGCTGACATTTTTTTTCTATTTTGGGTTGTGCATGCTGTTTGAATGTGGGGGTGACATTCCTGCTGGAAAAGGGGTGTCATCCTCAATTTTGGTGGAGAAGGGTTCCCCAGGACCAGGGAGAAGTGATTCCCAGGTCCGTGTGAATGGTGTATGAATGTACAGTGACATAATTGGAGCCTTGACGTGGCGTTACTGCTCACCAGTCGTGCATGGTGGACTGGTGCCAATCCAATTTGATGAGGATGTGGGGTGTGTGTGCTAGGGACCACAGTGGTGTGCATGCATGCATTCTCATTGTGCCATGATTAATGTGTGTGTTTAACGTGCAAAGATGCCCAATGTGAGCTGTCTCCTGACTGCTCTTCCCTCAGAAGACGGGGTATCCTCGGTTAGGGGTTGATTGTCTGGTTGGGGGGTCAGGTCATCACGTAGCTCAACCTGCAGGCCCTTCCTCACTGCGAGATTGTGCAGCATGCAACATGCAACGATGATATGGCACACGAAGTTTGGGGAATACAACAGTGTACCCCCAGACTTATCCAGGCATCGGAAACGTGACTTCAGGATGCCAAAGGTGCGCTCCACCACTGCTCGGGTTTTGATGTGTGCTTGATTGTATCTTTCCTCCCCTGGGGTTTGGGGGTTCCGGATAGGAGTCATGAGATGGTTTCCCAGTGCATATGCAGAGTCACCTGGAAGGGAAAAGACAGGAGCATGTTAGTCATGCATGTGCCACTTGTGAGGTGTGCATCACGGGAGGGGATAGTCATGCCTGACTCCCATGTCACTCACCAACCAGCCAGGTGTTCCCATACACGTTCTGATAGAATTCCATTCGGATGTGGCATTGATTGTAGATGTAGCTGTCATGGGTGGATCCGGGGTGTTTGGCACGGACGTGCCATATGAGGCCTTGGGCATCAACTATCACCTGTACGTTGATGGAGTGCCAATTCTTCCGATTGCGGTACATGTGCTCTGTCTCATGGGGGGGCTGGAGTGCCACATGTGTGCAATTAATGGCCCCCACAGTGCGTGGGAATCTGGCAATTCTGTAGAAATCTGTCATTGCCTTCAGCCGCAGGTCCTCAGTGGTGGGTTTGATGATTTGGTTGGCCAAGCGTGTGAGGATTGCAGGGACAACCTGGTGCACACATCTGCTCATGGAGGACTGTGACATCCCAGCCACCACTCCACTTGTACGCTGAAAAGAGCCACTGGCAAGGAAATGGAGTGTTGCCAGTACCTTGACCAGTGGCTGCACTGCTTGTGAGCGTTGTGTTGGGCTGGTGATGTCCTCCTGCAGGGTTGTGGTTAATTCCAGGATGGCATGAGGGGGGAATCTGAAGATGCGATACACCTCAGAATCACTCATGCCAAAGAGGTCTATGCGTGTGCGGTATACCCTCTCCCGTGCCATCCTCCGTGCCCTCCTCCTTCTTTGGTCATCTAAATTCACTAGTGCAGCTATGAGCGACGATGCCCCTGGCATGTTGGCAGTCAAATTGTAGTGCAACACGTGTGTGTGGTCTGCTCCTCAGTAACGGTGTTGCTTTCTGTGAGATGTAGACGTTTTTTCAAAATTTAGACCAGCTTTTATGTGCTCTAACTTTAGACAGGACATTTTGCTGTTGCGCACATCGCGTAGCCTGCGCAGCAACTGCGTTTTTTTGTGGATCCCCGCAACTCCCTCATTAGCATATTTGACTAGCAAATCAATGGTGTGCCTAGCGCATTTTTGCGCGGACGGATGCGTCTGTCTAACGAAATTACGCCGGACAAAAAAAAGTAGATTTCTGGCGTAAATCGTTTTCTGAATCGCGCGCATCTAAACGCACGCGCACATTTAGACTTACGCACGCGCAACACTAGTTGCGCAGGCGTAATCGCTCTGTGAATCTGGGCCTAATCCTTTTTTAGACAGTTGTTGTTTTCAAGTTAAAATAATTTTTTTTTTGTAAGAAAATTACTTAGAACCCCCAAACATTATATATATATATATATATATATATATATATATATATATTTTTTTTTAGTAGAGACCCCAGAGAATAA
Source organism: Rana kukunoris (assembly GCA_029574335.1). Taxonomy (NCBI): domain Eukaryota; kingdom Metazoa; phylum Chordata; class Amphibia; order Anura; family Ranidae; genus Rana; species Rana kukunoris. Next base: position 528,537,092 of record CM056049.1, read on the forward strand.
AATGGTGGTTGTTGCAATATTTTATGTCACATTGTATTCGCGCAGCGGTCTTTCAAATGCATTTTTTGGGAAAAATTACTTTAATGAATTAAAAAGCCAGTAAAGTTAGGCCAAATTTTTTTTTGTACCATGTGCAAGATTTTACGCTACGAGAATCGTGATCTTTATTCTAAAGCAAAACAATTGTGATTCTCATTTTAGCCAGAATTGTGCAGCTCTATAGTGTATCTACTATTAAATTATTAGTGATCTATAAATGCAGTGTTTATTGTATAAATTAATTGTAAAGATCTACATTGTACATGGCATGTATTGATAATATAGACCAGGGGTCTCCAAACTTTTCAAACAAAGGGCCGCATTATTGACCTTCAGACTTTAGAAAGGGCCGGATTGTGGCCAGGGGGTGCAGAAAATGTCCCGGGCCCAGCACCAGTGAGAAAAACTGTGGCCTCAGGGCTGGTGGTCAGTAGGAGGAGTAGGGCTCCTATCAGTAGGAGGAATAGTATCCCATCATTGGTATCAGAGGAAGAAATAGTGCCTCCTTGTTGGTGTCAGTGGAAGGAATAGTGCCTCATATCAGTTGGAGGAATAGTGCCCCAAGGGCCGCATAAAGGCTAGCAAAGGGCCACATCTGGCCCTCGGTCCGCAGTTTGGAGACCCCTGATATAAACAATTGAATACCCCCTTGTGAAAGAATCTGTTGCCATATGTGTTTTGCATACACTGAGGTCTGTAATGTTCCTAACCCTACATCAAAAAACAAATCAAGCTAATTGAAAAAACTATCTGCAATTTACTGACCCTAGCACGCAATAAATCACAAATCGCACCACTTTTCAGAATGACTTTGGTATGAATATTGTAACTGATTTTAAACATAAGGCAAACTTACAGAATCTGTAAAAAAGAAATGGCTCTTGACTTGTGTCCCTAGTTAGTAGAAAGCTCAGTGTGGTTGGACATTAGGAATGTTTAAATGATTTCTAACAGTACCATTTGTTTTATCTTAACATTTTTACATTGCATTTTAATTAGTTTACAGTCTCTGAAAGCTTACATGCCGTTAGCATCATCAAAAATGGCAAAAAATATTTTCTTTGTAGGTTTGATAACCTTGAAATTAGCAGTCTTTAAAATACACACATCAAGAAGACAGGCTAATTCTGTCCTCCGAGTACCCTTGACACAAATTCTATCTCATTTTACAACTTGTGTTCCATTACAAGTTAATCTTCTCTTTGTAGTTATAAAGACTGTAGTAGATGTGCTGTGTTCACCAAACAGTTCAGCAATATGTAAATTCAAATAAGTAGCTTATCGAAGGTTCTCTCTTTACGTTTCTTTCATTGCAATCTGCGGTACTGTGATAGTCTCGTTATATAATATTAGAAGAGCTTACTAAATAAAATGTAAAAGGGGTCTCACATTAAAACCTTAGCAATGGCTTTTCCATCTAAAGGCGAAAGAAAAACATATCTTCACTGTACATTCCTAAAACTGTTAAGGATTTCAAAGATTAAAAAGTTGTAAATAAAACTGGTGTCCTAGATGAGCACATTAAATCCAAACCATTGTTAAACAATATCATAAATTACAGCACTGATTATTTATGTTTTATCTGCAGTGTCAGGTAAAATGCCCCAATAAAATCTTCTGCGTTTTTTTTTTAATTACCGCATTTATGGGCATATAACATGCACATGTGTATAAAGTGTAGCGCCAATGCAGAAACCCTATATGTAAGGGCTCTCCTATAGGCTCGGTGACTAAAATCGTGAACCCAATTAATTTATCAATATAGATCTCTGCACATTTCTGGTCAACAAATACAGAGTCCAATATAGACAAGTGTTTCAAAACATATATTATATAACATGCACAGGTGTATAGCACGCACCTTCATTTTAAGAGGGAAGTTTCAAGGAAAAAACTAAATCTTTAAATAGAGAACTTTGAAGCAAAATAAGGGTCAGTGCCCATCAATGCAGCCTGATCACTGCCCATCTTCAGCATCATAATTGCCCATCAATGCAGCTTGATCAATGCCCATCTGCAGCCTCACAATTGCCCATCAATGCAGTTTGATCAATGACCGACTGCAGCCTCACCATTGCCCATCAATGCAGCTTAATCAATGCCCATCTAGAGCCTCAAAATTGCCCATCAATGCAGCTTGATTAATGCCCACCTGCAGCATCCCCATTGCCATGAATGTAGCCTGATCAATGCCCATCTCAGGGAGGGGGTGGAATGAGCGCCATCAGATTACATACAGTGAGAATCTCCTGTTTACTCAGCAGCCTCTTTAATACAAAGTCCCACCTCCTGGACCGGCTTCTATGGTAGACAGAACACTGGTCCAATGCCGGCCTAGGAGACGGGACTTCCTATTACAGAGGCGGCTGACAGGAGATTCTTGCTGTATGTAATCTGACGGCGTTCTCTCCGAGGCAGCCCAAATTGCAGTATCAGTGTATAACACGCACACACTATTTTCAACCAATTTTTAGAGTGAAAAAGTGGATGTTATATGCCACTATTTAATATTATATCATCTTTACTTATGCTCCTTAACCACTTTAATACCAGGCCTATTTTGGCACCCCTCTCCTACATGCAAAAATCATAATTTTTTTGCTAGAAAATAACTCAGAACCCCCAAACACTATGTATGTTTTTTTTAGCAGACAACCTAGGAAATAAAATGGCGGTCATTGCAACTTTTTATCTTATACGGTATTTGCGCAATAATTTTTCAAACTCCTTTTTTTGGAGAAAAAAACGTTTTCATGAAAAAAATAACAAAACAGTAAAGTTAGCCCAATTATGTGAAAGATGAAGTTACGCCGAGTAAATAGATACCTAACATGTCACGATTTAAAATTGCGCACACTCATGGAATGGCGTCAAACTTCAGTACTTAAAAATCTCTATAGGCGTCGCTTATTTTTATTTTTTTACAGGTTACCAGTTTAGAGTGGCGGCGATACCTCACATGTGTGGTTTAAATGCTGTTTACATATGGACGGGACTTGTGTTCGCTTCTGAGCACGAGCTACTGGGAATAGGGGCGTTTAAAAAATATATATATATTGTTTTATTTTTTATTTTACTTAATTTATTTTATTTTTACACTTTTTTTTTGATCACTTTTATTCCTATTACAAGAAATGTAAACATCCCTTTTAATAGGAATGGTTTGTGACAGGTACTCTTTATGGAGAGATGCGCGGTCAATAAGACCCCACATCTCTTCTCCAGGCTGGAAAGCATGAGATTGCGATAAAAAATCACGGATCTCATGTTTTCAGCTGTGATTGTGGCTTTGTTTACATTCCGGTACCCGGGCGTGAAGTCATAACATCCCGCCTGGGCCGCTGAGGATCATAGAGATGACTGGTGACCATCTGGTTACCAGTCATCTCTGTGCCTCTCATCCGGCGCCGGCAGATCATATCTCCAGGTCTCCGATGGCACGGTAGAGCCCGGAGAAGCACCGGATGGTGGCGGGAGGGAGGGACATCCCCTCCTGTTGCCTATAAGAACGATCAATCAGCAGAACTGCTGCTATGATTGTTTTTATGGTGCACAGATTCGCCGGCTGAAGAGATGGATATCTGAATGATGCGTATAGCTGCAGGCATCTTTCAGATATCCTCACTATAAAGTCCAGGACGTCATATGACGTCCTTGGGCGGGAAGTGGTTAAACCCCTGCCCTAGATAATCTTTTAATAGCTCCATGTGGAAGGTTACTCAATCAGGGGACATATCGACTTTGACCCCAAGCTTGTCTAAGTTAATAGCTATGTGCAAGGAAAGAAGGACAATAAAGAAGATGTGGTAGGTAAGGCCATTTGCTCTCCTTTATTTTAACTGCAGGTGAAAAAGTTGGGCAAAGAAATCAAGTACCTGAACATTATCTTGTACTGTAGAGCAGATTTTGCTAAACCAGATTACAGGCATTCTGTCACTCTGCTTTAAATACATATATTGTTATATTGACCATCCTGGATACTTGGCATTTTGGTTGTGCCCTCAACTACATAACTTCTGGATCCAAGTGCAAACGCTAGCCCAAAGGCTCACCAACCTCCATGTAGCTAAAGATCAGAAGTTTTTCTCTTCCATCACAATGATTTCCCCGTCAAAACATATAAAAACTCAGTTATTATTTATTTGGTTAATGCAGCTCGCCCTAGCATTCCAGCTCTATGGAAATCTCCCTACAATCCAGCTTTGGCTTATCCACATGGAAGATTTAACCAGCTCTCTCAAGGGATGTCCACTAAATTCAATAAAACATGTCTATATTGGTTGGACTTCTTCTATTCGGAAAAGTAGACCCTGCCCTTACTGGATTGGACAGCCTGTAGTGATCTTTCCCGAGTAACATTACATTGTACCCCTCTGATCTCCCATGGCCCCTTGATTGTTTTCGGTTGTATGCCTTTCCCTGCCTGATGCAGTTTCTCATTACATATCCCCCCTTCCCCTTTCTGCTCCACTTATGTTTCTATCCTGCTCTATTTACCTGTCTGAATATTAATCACTGACTATGATACATTCAGGGTTTTTTTATTTCTTAGCTTGAAGTATGGCCCATTGGGGCTTTTCCCAAGGAGCCTCTCTGAGGTTGCCCTCTTTTCTCTTTCTTCTTTTCTGCTTTTTTTATTTTTTGTCTATTCTAAAGTGAAGCTTTCTTGGACCGGCACATATATTAACCTGCCAAATGTTCCTGAGGGTCCACCATGGGGGGCAGTACATAGTACAGCCCCTGCCTAGTGTCATCTTTATTACTGGACCACAGGACTGTATTATGTAATTGCTCAATGTGTCATTTGAGAATATTTTCAACTTGTCTGCTGTTCTGAAATGTAATATTTTCTTTTTTTTATTATTATTATTATTTTCTAAATAAAGAATGCATAAACAAAATATATATTGCTTACTGAGTAGACACGATGTCATGTCTTACCCCCAGTGACCACACATACATTTGTTGCTTTTAAACCACACTGCCAACAAAAAAATAAAAAACAATTTTGTTTGGGAGCCACGTCGCACGACCATGCAATTGTCAGTTAAAGCGACACAGCGCCGAATTGCAAAAGTGGCCCGGTCATTTGGCAGCCAAATGGTCTGGGCTGAAGTAGTTATTCTAGATACGGTATCTGGTTCATTTGTCTTTACTACAAAGCAATACAAAGTTTGGCCAAGTTATTAGCTAGCAATGAAGAACAGCACACTACTGAGGTCACACCTGTGCTTTGTCTTCTAATCAAAAAGCTCAATTTGTTAGAAACACAGCACTGTAGAATGAAATAGCCTGATTGGCTTTCAGTGGTGTCCATTTTTATCCTAGTCTGCCTGTTATTAATCTGCGAAGGATTGAAAGAGAATAGTACAAAGCAGGATGAAATGCTATTGAAAATAATTTTAATTATTTCACTGGATAAACACTTAACTGGATTAAAGAGGCCTTTATATCTCCCTAACATTTGACACGCCATAACATATGCTATGGACCTAAATTCCATACTAACATATAAGAGAAATATTCCAAACCATTACACAAATAAACATAACTAAGTCAGACTTTTACTAAATAAAATGTAAACTATTTGCAATAAAAAATGTCACATGTTATTAAACCCAATGCTCGTCACATTAAGGTATTTAAGAAAAAGTGACCTGGATAGCTGCCAAGTTCTTCTGCTCCTGTGATGGTGCTTCGTGGACAAAGCGTAACCAATTGGAATGGCGTGGATTTGTGGCATCTAAAACATACAGAACTTCTCCTTTATTTCCTCGGACCTGAAAAAGACATAATTTGAATACAGAATGTTTTCTAGAAAAATAGGAAGTGAAGACCATGTAAGAAAGTAACTGCTTATGTATATTAATACTGGAAGAGGCCTTTTCTAAAGCATGTAATAGATAATTAGCCATTCTTTACAGCGGAAGCATATATATTGTTTTGTCTGAATAAATCTACCCTGTGCCAATATATAAGAACGTTTTATATGTTTTTAGAGAAATTATTCCACCCTATATTGAAAATGATCTATTATTTTCTATTTTAATATTTGTATTACATTTTCATAAATGACAGCCATTAGCAAATGTAGTAAAGAAAGGATTTCCCATGCACAAAATATTATAAAGTGTATATGTCAGGGAAAAAGTACATGGATAATAGGCAGACTCTCTTGCACACTACAGCCCTTGATGGGACCTAGCCTCCTGCATTTTCTTACCTCATTCTACTCAATGTATTGCACTACATCTCCATTTACTGAGTTGTAGCTCTATTTGGTCCTTTTTTACTTAACCACTTAAGGACCGAGGGTGTTTTTCAGATTTCGTGTTAACGAGACTAAAACATTTTTTTTTTGCTAGAAAATTACTTAAAACCCCCAAACATTATATATATTTTTTTCTAACACCCTAGAGAATAAAATGGCAGTCATTGCAATACTTTTTGTTACACCGTATTTGCGCAGCGGTCTTACAAGTGCACTTTTTGTGGAAGAAATTCACTTTTTTGAATTAAAAAATAAGACAACAATAAATTTGGCCCAATTTATTTACATATTGTGAAAGATAATGTTACGCCAAGTAAAATGATACCCAACATGTCACGCTTAAAAATTGCGCCCGCTCGTGGCATGGCGTCAGACTTTTACCCTTAAAAATCTCAATAGGCGACGTTTAAAAAATTCTATAGGTCACATTTTTTGAGATACAGAGGAGGTCCAGGGATTAAATTGTTGCTCTCGCTCTAATGATCGCGGGGATACCTCACTTGTGTGGTTTGAACGCCGTTTTCATATGCGGGCGCTACTCGCGTATGCGTTCGCTATTGCGCGTGAGCTCGTCGGGACGGGGCGCTTTAAAAAAATATATTTTTTGGTTTCGGATTTATTTTTATTTATTTTATCATTTTTAACACTGAAATAAAAAAAAATATCACTTTTATTCCTATTACAAGGAATGTAAAGCCCTTGTAATAGAAAAAAGCATAACAGGTCCTCTTAAATATGAGATCTGGGGTCAAAAAGACCTCAGATCTCATATTTAGGCTTAAATGAAAAAGAAAAAAAAAATAAGAAAAAGAAAAAAAGGTAAACAAAGAAATTGTCTCTTTAAGACGCTGGGCAGGACTGACGTTTTAACGTCACTTCCGCCCAGCAGAGCTATGGGGACGGATGAGGGAAATTTTTCCCTCACTCGCATCCCCGGACAGCAGACGAGCGGACCCGATCGCCTCCGCCGCTACCGACGGCAACGGTAAGCGCCGGGGGGCGCGGGAGAGCGGCGGGCCCTCTCCCACCACCGATAATGGCGATCTTGCGGTAAATCGGCCGCGGAGACCGCCGTTATCGTTGACAGAACCGCCCACTGTAAAGATGGATATGTCGGTTGTGGCAAAAAGGACGTATATATAGAGTGGGCGGTCGTTAAGTGGTTAATTAACCCATCTAGTACTTGGCCTTTCTTATGCCTCCTGGATTTCCTTCAAAGAATCTTCAAACTTTTTTCCTTCGATTTTTTACATGACCAAGTCATTTAAAAGGGTTGTAAAGGTTTGTTTTTTATTTTCTAAACAGGTTACTTTAAAGCGGAGTTCCAACCACAATTATCATTTTTTAAATGTATGTCCGTTCATCCTGCTTTTTTATAATTTAAATCCGGTCACTTACTATTTTACAACCCGCCGCCACTCTGCATAGTTATTCAAAAAAGATAGTTTATGAAACTATGTCTACACCGTTGTCATTTTGCTTGTGGGCATTGTGAAGCCTACAAGCACTTACTTCCTGGAAGTCTTGGATGGTGAAAGATAATTGGACAGCACACTGCAACCTGGGAAATGATGACACACATTTCCCAGGAGCATGATGCCCGAATCCTAGGTGATTTCAAAGGCAGATTTTGTGGGACCGCATAGCAACAAGCATTTCCAGATGAGTAAAATTTTTTTTTTTTTCCTTTTTTAGGTCTAATGAGCACAATAATGAAAAAAAATTAATTGGGATGGAAACTCCACTTTAAGCTAGTGCAGAGGTGGCAAACACAAGGCCCGCGGGCCGAATCCGGCCCTCCAGGCCATTTCATGTGGCCCTCACACCTCTTCTGCAGCAGCAGGAGAGCTACAGACCTCCTCCATTCCTTCTCCAGACCCTTACTTTCTGCTTTCAAGCAATGCATCCAGCTTCTTCCCAGCAGCATCATAAGGATAGGGGGGTGCACTGTGATGTAAGGGAGGGTGGGGGACTCAACTTCTGATGGTGGGGTGGCTCTTGACATCTAATGTAAAGGGGAGGGGATGCGCTGGACATCTAATCTTACAGATACAACCGGCCCTTTTGAGGGCAATCATAATGCCGATGCGGCCCACGATGAAATTGAGTTTGACACCCCTGAGCTAGTGCATTGTTGGTTCACTTACCTTTTCCTTCAATTTCCCTTCTAAATGTTTTTTTTCTTTGTTTTCTTTGTCTGAATTTCTCACTTCCTGTTCTTCCTCAGTAAGCTGTTCAGTAAGCTGTTCTAAATGACTTTCCACCGCTCGGATGATGGTGGAAAGCTTACTGAGGAGAAACAGGAAGTGAGAAATCCAAACAAAAAAAAACATTTAGAAGGCAAATCGAAGGAAAATGTAAGTGAACCAACAATGCACTAGCTTAAAGGAACCTATTTAGAAAATAAAAGTCAAGCCTTTACAACCCCTTTAAGGTGTCCACCATTGCTTGGATATTTACAACTGTTTTTAATTTTCTGATTAACAATTTCCTTTTACAAAATCTTTAAAAAAATATATTTCCCACCTGCTATATCTGACTACCTTGGCTTTTGTTAGTACTCAGGACTTTGATGATTATATAAGAATAAGGCTGAGAACAGTTTTATAAATCTACATTTTAGATTTCAGTTACAAAATTCTCATTACTTTCTTTCACACTCTTCTAGTAAATGAAAGACATGCTGTTAGGGTAATTGGCTCCTTTCTAAATTGGCCCTAGTATGAATGAATGTGAGCTGGGGACCTAAGATTTTAAGCTCCTTGAGGGCAGGGGTTGATGTGAATGTACAATATACTGTATATGTAAAGAGCTGCATAATTGTTGGCGCTATATAAATACTTTTTTAAATGTAACAATTGCCTCCCGTATTTGTAGATATGGTAGCAAATCACAGACTTTCAACCTTTAATATAGAAAAAGTCCAATGATAGGGCAGTGGAAAACAAAGAAGAAAGGAATAACAAAGGTTTACAGGAGCTATAAGAATCAAGCAACACAGAAAAATGAGAAAAGATAGAAGAGACCAGTGACAAAGCTCAAAAGTAAATTTTTCATGTTTAATCACGTAGCCTCTTTGTTATAATTCGTGGCTAACTTTTGATTTGAAATGAATTAAATAGTAAAAAAATAACAGAGCACAACGAACATGGCTCAATATCACATGTTACTTGAAATAATTGTCTTTCAATACCCCACTACCCCCAACGCTGTAAGCTTCCAATGTGGTGGGAGTTAATAGAGCCGAAGGTCCTGTCATTTGCACTCATCAAGAGCTTTCTGTTATCCTCCATTCATAGAAGCTGTACTATAGCTTTTATAAATTTCAGAATAGAGGAGGTGGACCTTTCATGTATCCTCCATTCAGAGATTGTTTTCATTCATAGTAACAAATCTATTATTAATGGAATCTGCATGACCGTCTAAAAAGGTCTCAAATCTAGTTATTATGTGATACAAGGTCAGGGCAGTTAAAAGATAGAGGCAGTCCATGGTCAAGCTTATTAAAGTGGACCTTCACTAACCCCCCCCCCCCCCCATTCTGCCATCTTCTTCTGTCATCATCAAGGGGGTTTCCTGGCTCTTCCAGATTCTCGCTCACAGCCCCATAATGACACACATTTTCTCTGGTATTGTCAGAAGAATATGCTACTGTGGGGAGGGAGCATAATGACACAGTGAAGTATCATGAAGTGTGACATGGGTGAAAGTGTGGGAATGACCCCCCCCCCCAAAAAAAAAGAAATAAGTAAATACAAATATCCAATTCTATAATGGAAGGGGGGCACGAAAAGAGTTGGAGAAAGTGGATGGGGAGGTTGAAAGTTTGTTTTTAACCTAGCCAAAACCAGATATAATTATTTTGAATTGTCTAGATCAGGGGTCTCCAAATTGCGGCCCAGGTACCGGATGCGGCCCTTTGCTTTTATCTAGCCCTTGGGGCATTAATCCTCTAGTCTGCCATCGAACACAAACAATGGAGTACCATTTCTCCCACTGACACTAATAATAGGGCACTATTCCTTTTTATGATACCAACTATTGGGCATTATTACTCTAACCTAATACCAAATGTGGTGATGTTTACTCCTACAGATGCCAGAGAAATGTCCACTCCCACTGGCCACGATCTGCCCCCCCTGAAGTCTGAAGGACAGTAAACCGGCCCTTTGTTTAGAAAGTTTGGAGACCCCTGGTCTAGATTGTCTGCTTTTTAGCACTTATTCAAAAAAGCAAAGTGCATTAAAGTGATTCTGAACTCTAATACTATAGTGGTTAAAAACCAGGGCACACCGACATTCATCCAATACATGTACACCCCCTTTGTGAATAAAAGCATTAAATACATTTTTACACCTCTTTCAATACAGGTTCACAACACTTTCTCCTGTTTTTTGTTTTTTTGTTTTTTTGCTGCAGCATGGATCGGGCTGGGCATGGGGCTAAGCCAGAGAAGGTCACATGTCTTGTGACATCAACAGACCCTCCCCCAGGCCATGCAAAGCCAGAGTGGAGCTGTCAGTCAAGTACCTGATCCACCCACCAATGCCTTCAGGTGGATCGGATCCCTTCATTGACTGTTTCAATCTACTTTGCACACCATGGGGGGAGGGCCTGACAAAGTAATATAACATGTGGCTAGCTCTGCCTTAGCCCTGCCCTCAGCGCAGGCATAGTGAAAAAGCATAAATTGGAAGAAGGAATCCGCGCTTAGGACCTGTGGTTTAGCTGCTGCCTCCCTAGGGATCTCCGAAGAGACCAGTCAGATATTAAATGGTGATAGGGGGAATGGCGCTGCTTGATGGATCTGTGGTGCTTGACCTGTGGGTGGTGCTATATTAACTGTGATATAGTGCTTAAAGTATACCAATGTTGGGCAACTTGTAGACAGGGGTTAATCCATAGGTGAGGATTCCCTGAACCCACGTGATGCGGGAGCAGATAGGTTACCACTTTAATGTTAATTGTTACTGTTAACCATATGTGTATCAAAAATAGTGAGTGTCCCCCATCCAATGGTGTCCACAAAGGGTAGGTGATAGTGACCAAACACCAAGGTTAGTGGTTAGTCCTGTGTTCAATTCTGTAATTTCTACAAATGTAGAACAAGTGACTAGTGTGGTGATCCTATAAAACTCAAAGAAAAATGTATCTCAAGGAAAAAAAGGGGTGTATAAAGAAAAATCAATCAATCTAAAAAGAGGGCCAGCCTGCCCATTAATTCTATGGTTGTAATCCAAATCAAAACACAAGGGTGTATAAACACGACACAGCACCATAATCTTAGTGTTAAATTAGACCATCAGTATGGTAAACACAGAATAATAAAAAATAAAATTAAAATGCGATGTGTAGGATTTCAATTGGCCAGACTCCGATGTGTCATCAGGATACTGTGCAGGCCAGGTGTAAGAAACCCAGTTAATAAGCTGCGTGAAAGCTCAAGGGATGAGCCTGGGTGTGCAAACTCAAAATAGGTGGTAAGTCACCACGTGAGGGTTAACACCCCCTAGTGAACGCTAGGTAGGTCTAAGTTACAGTGGAAAAAAATAACATAGGTATATAAATGAAAATCAAAAATACAAAAATACAGGGATGATATGGATGAGAAATGCAAAGAGTTCTGGTATGCACTAATTAAGTTGCGTTGCAGATGATTAATGGATAATACTGCAGAGAGCTTCTATTGGTGACTTAAGTGCTGTTTCCTTTTAAAGGGTGCTGTTCCGTGACTTTTGTGCTCCCCCTCCTAGGACCCCACTCACCAGATGTTGTCACCCTCCAGGGGCAATTAGGCAGATGGTGGTGGTACCTTTAGTATTCCTAAACCTTTGAGAAAGTCACATGACGAAACGCGTCAGGTGACCAACACGCAAGCTTGTACGCACGTTCAGGTTAACAGCTGCTTCAGACACCACCTTATGGGACGGCGAGCTGCTCAACGCAGAGACACACGCTCTTAAATTTCCAACGGAGCTGGCAGCCCCGCCACCATACAGGACTGGTGGACAGCGTACTACACCTGTTTTGAACTTTGCTTGTTTTTTAAATTTTGTTTGTTTTAATTTACTTTTTTCTGTCATTTTATGCACCAGCTCAGGTGCCTCTGGGCTTTTATGGTGGAAATGACCACTTTCCTTTTTTTACAATAAAAGCCCTGTGAGTTTTATACATATCACGCTATGGGGATATATTTTTTATTATTTTTTCTTGAGTGACACCGTGAGCACCGCATTGGAACCTTTCCAGACCCTCTTTATACATCTTGGAACAACCGCTGGGAATACACAGATCGTTATATACCAGGAATACTAAAGGTACCACCACCATCTGCCTAATTGCCCCTGGAGGGTGACAACATCTGGTGAGTGGGGTCCTAGGAGGGGGAGCACAAAAGTCACGGAACAGCACCCTTTAAAAGGAAACAGCACTTAAGTCACCAATAGAAGCTCTCTGCAGTATTATCCATTAATCATCTGCAACGCAACTTAATTAGTGCATACCAGAACTCTTTGCATTTCTCATCCATATCATCCCTGTATTTTTGTATTTTTGATTTTCATTTATATACCTATGTTATTTTTTTCCACTGTAACTTAGACCTACCTAGCGTTCACTAGGGGGTGTTAACCCTCACGTGGTGACTTACCACCTATTTTGAGTTTGCACACCCAGGCTCATCCCTTGAGCTTTCACGCAGCTTATTAACTGGGTTTCTTACACCTGGCCTGCACAGTATCCTGATGACACATCGGAGTCTGGCCAATTGAAATCCTACACATCGCATTTTAATTTTATTTTTTATTATTCTGTGTTTACCATACTGATGGTCTAATTTAACACTAAGATTGTGGTGCTGTGTCGTGTTTATACACCCTTGTGTTTTGATTTGGATTACAACCATAGAATTAATGGGCAGGCTGGCCCTCTTTTTAGATTGATTGATTTTTCTTTATACACCCCCTTTTTTTCCTTGAGATACATTTTTCTTTGAGTTTTATAGGATCACCACACTAGTCACTTGTTCTACATTTGTAGAAATTACAGAATTGAACACAGGACTAACCACTAACCTTGGTGTTTGGTCACTATCACCTACCCTTTGTGGACACCATTGGATGGGGGACACTCACTATTTTTGATACACATATGGTTAACAGTAACAATTAACATTAAAGTGGTAACCTATCTGCTCCCGCATCACGTGGGTTCAGGGAATCCTCACCTATGGATTAACCCCTGTCTACAAGTTGCCCAACATTGGTATACTTTAAGCACTATATCACAGTTAATATAGCACCACCCACAGGTCAAGCACCACAGATCCATCAAGCAGCGCCATTCCCCCTATCACCATTTAATATAGTGAAAAAGCAGCTAGGGCCTATTCAGACTAGCACAACAAGGAAATGAATATCTCACAGGTAATATCAAAGTGGAGCATGTGCAGTCATGAGCTTGAAATTGCTTTCCTCAGCTGGCTCCCAGCTATAATGTAAAAGTTATTGGGGCAGCTGTAAAGCCACCCATTCATCCTTACAGTGTGGGTGGAATGAGATCCCTCTTGCCACCCCAACCCCTCTCCCATAATTCCTGGCCTTTCCTCTTTCTGGGAGCCTGAGACCACTTCCGCAATATCTACTACTATTTATGAAGCTGGAAGCGCCCCGCTCTGAGTAATTCTGGGTTCAGTGCTGTCATTCCCTGGCTGCTGAAGACAGAGAAGCAGCTAACTAAGTATGATCTGTGCTTGATTATCTGCAATGGAGGGCAAAGTAGATATTGCAAGCCTAATAGACTCTGGATGTCTCCATATAGAAAACCTGCTTGTTAGCCCCTTGCGATAGCAAGAAAGTTAAATAAAATAAAAAAAGTTCAATAAAAATCATAATAATATGTAATGAAAAAAATAAAAGTAACCTCATCGCCTTGTGGACACCCGCAAATGCAAACTCGCACACAGGGTGTGCATGTGAATGTAAACTGCGATTGCACCACACATGTGTGATATCGCTATGAATGGCGGCGCACGAGCAATAATTATAGGTTCCTCAATTAAGATTTACTCTAAACTGATGAGCTGTAAAGGCATTTAATACATTGCCTACTGATCATTTTGGGTACCATACCTTTCACCTAATTTGCAGCTGCACATAGTTATGGGGCTTGACACATCTGGTATCTATTTTCTCTACATTATCTCAACTTTTATTTTGTACAAAAGTTAGGGTCTGTGTGCAATAAAATTCATTTTAGTGTATTTTCTCCTTCAAAATTTTGATTTGATAAACATTTGTGCGAATATCTTAAAACAACTATCTTTTTCTTTCACAGGGCATCTGCTTTCAGAAAATATATGTTCTGGGAGATTTATAGCAAAAAATGCATTTTAGCAAAAAAAGATTTTTTTTAGCATGTGTACAAAAAACGAAAACATTGCTCTAGAGTGGAACTAGTTAAAGGGGTTGTAAAGGTACATTTTTTTTTTCCTAAATAGCTTTCTTTACCTTAGTGCAGTCCTCCTTCACTTACCTCATCCTTCGATTTTGCTTTTAAATGTCTTTATTTCTTCTGAGAAATCCTCACTTCCTGTTCTTCTGTCTGCAACTTCACACAGTAATGCAAGGCTTTCTCCCTGGTGTGGAGTGTCGTGCTCACCTCCTCCCTGGTACTACAGGAGAGTCAGGACACCCACTAACACATAGCTCCTTTCTCTATCTGCAACGTAGAGAGTGTCCTGACTCTCCTATAGTCCGAGGGAGGGGGCGAGCACGACACTCCACACCAGGGAGAAAGCCTTGTATTACTGTGTGGAGTTACGGACAGAATTTAAAAGCAAAATCAAAGGATGAGGTAAGTGAAGGAGGACTGCGCTAAGGAAAAGGAAGCTATTTAGGGAAAAAAAATACCTTTACAACCCCTTTAATTAATAAGACTGCAATGAATTGCAATAATGGTTATTATGGGGGTACACAGTTTGAAAACCATTGCTGTTCATGGCATTACTTCACTGAATAAGCCATTTATATATTCAGCAAATCTTGTCTATATATTTAGATTGCAGATATACATTACAACTCTAAAATGCAGGACGAATCACATATGTATACATGGTATTACATTCACATGATTAGAGTTCCAAAGTACACGTAAATGTTAAAAATCTTTTACACATATATATATATAATATAAATATTATAAATGTATACTGCTGAATAGAGCATCAATGAAATTAGCCTACAGACTATTGCATTGCTAGCAAAGCAGAAAGATTCCCTAAGCGAAAGAAAATCTCATTTACCTTTGGCACACTTTACCAGAATCAATATTATTTGAGATTTAGTGAAAACTGACCATACCTTATCTTATTATCCAGTGTAATCATATCTCTTATAAAGATAATGTCCTTCCTACAGACTATACAGCATTGTATAAACATATCATAATAAGATTAGTTGTAACTTCACTGCTGGAAGAAGTATCTACTCCTCACCCCATTCACATCTGCACATTTTAGGTGCTATGCATTGCGTGCACGCTTCATGTTTTTGATGCATTTTACATGCATTACTATTGAACTGTATATATGTGTGTTTCCTGTAAGATTTTTTAACGCACCACACGCACAATGCACCTAAACTGTGCAGATGACAAGATCTTAAGCCATCTTTTTTTACCTAAAAATACAAAGAAAATATATACAAAAAAAAAATAGAAATAAGGTTTTGTTTCAAAACTGCAAACCTAAAGCCATATTTTTTACCACTTGCTTACTGGGCACATACACCCCCCTCCTGCCCAGGTGAAATTTCAGCTTCCGGCACTGCGTCGCTTTAACTGACAATTGCGCGGTCGTGTGACGTGGCTTCCCAAACAAAATTGACGTCCTTTTTTCCCCACAAGTAGAGCTTTTTTTTGGTGGTATTTGATCGCCTGTGCGGTTTTTATTTTTTGCGCTATAAACAAAAAAGTGCGACAATTTTGAAGAAAAATACAATATTTTTTACTTGTTGCTATAATAAATATTCCAATTTAAAAAAAAAACACACAATTTTTTTCTCAGTTTAGGGCGATACGTATTCTTCTACATATTTTTGGTAAAAAAAAAAAAAATCGCAATAAGCGACTGGTTTGCGCAAAAGTTATAGCGCTTACAAAATAGGGGAGAGAATTATTATTTTTTATTACTTTTTTTTTACTAGAAATGGCGGCGATCTGCGATTTTTATTGGTACTGCGACGTTATGGCGGACACATCGGACACTTTTGACACATTTTTGGCGCCATTTATACTGCGATCAGTGCTATAAATATGCACTAATTACAGTATAAATGTGACTGGCATTGAAGGGGTTAACACTAGGGGATGAGGAAGGGGTTAAATGTGTATCCTAGGTGTGTTCTAACTGTGGGGGGAGGGGGGGTGACTGGGGGGGTGACCGATCTGTGTCCCTATGTACAAGGAACACAGATCGGTCTCCCTCCTCTCCAGAGACAGGACGCTGTCTCTGTGTAAAACGGCAATGAGAGATGATCTATGAGATCATCTCTCATTCGCCCACAGATCGCATCGCAAACGGCCACTCTGACTGGCCATTCGCCGCGATCTGTGATTGGCCGTGTCCAAGGGACACGGACAACACAGGGCTTCCCAGCGCGCGCTCTACAGCGCTCGCTAGGAACGCCCAAAGGGGCGGCCGTCAAAAGACGGCATGTTGGATATTCAGACCCGCGCTGTTGCCGTCATTTGACGGTAGCGCGGGTCTGAAGTAGTTAAACACCTCTGACACAAAGAAGAATTTTCACTTTTCCTTAAAGCGGAAGTAAACCCATCGATTTATCAGTTTCAAAAAGCAGTTAAATTTCCGGCATGCCGGGATTGCCAACTGTCACATTGGTTGTGCTCTCAACCAAACTGTCAAACCATCCAATGGCTGGTGTCATAACTGATCACATGTGCAGCACCACAGCAGTTGAAGATTAAACAGAGGCCAAGATGGCAGCTTCCTTGGCTGAAAATGATAGAAGGGTTTACTTCCACTTTAAGTTAGTGAATGTAGGGAAGCTCTGCTGTCTTCTATCATCCAATTGTGTTTAAAGGATCACTAAAGGACATTTTTTTTTAGCTAAATAGCTTCCTTTACCTTACTGCAGTCCTGGTTTCATGTCCTCATTGTTCGTTTTTGCTTTGAAGTAGCTGTAATACTTCTCTGATCTCCACACTTCCTGCTTGTCTGGCTCCTTATAAAAAAACTCATGCTAGCTTTTCACTGTGGTCTATGATCAAAGAGGTGTGATTACTATGGGCCAGATTCAGGTAGATGCGCGCATATTTTATCCGGCGTAGCGCAGCGCATATACGTTACGCTGACGCGAACTAGTGAGTCAAGTCCAGTATTCACCAAGCGCATGTGTCGTTACTTTGCGGCGGAGTAACGAAAAAGCGCTGGCGCAACCCGACGCAAGTGGAAGTGGGTGTGATCATATGTAAATGATGGGCGGAGCCCAGCGCAGTGACTTACGTTCATCGCATCATCCACGGAGCATGCGCAGTGAGGGAGGGCTCCATCCGCTCCCCTGTGCGCATGCTCATAACTTCCGTCGGCACCACTTCATGGGAAACGCCAGCGCAATGTGTTCCGTTGCGCGTATAAAAGCGGCCGCAGATGCGCCTTTCCGGCGCAAAAGTATATCCGGTTCCCCCCACCCCAGGGAAGTAACTTTTGCTGTATGATGGCTGCTCCCGTTCCCCCCAAAGAGAGGAGAAACCTCAATTTTAATGCCCAGGAGCTGTCCGTAGTGATCTCCGCTATGGAGACCTACAACGACTTCCTCCACGGCAGGAAAAGTCGGAAGACCAGCCGGGATAGGAAGCAGGGCATACTGGAGAGCATTTCTGGCAGGGTCAATGCTTTGGGCTACTCCACCCGGACTGCTGCCGATATCGGTAAAAAAATCAACGATTTGAGGCGCAAAGTCCGTGGCAAGGTGGCCACCATCAGGAGGCATGAGAGGGGCACGGGTGGTGGACCCCCATGTGCGGTCAGCCTGACCACGGAGGAGGAGGTGGTCGCCCGCTGCCTGGAGAGGGAGCAGTTGGAGGGGGTACCGGGATATTATTCCGTGGAGGAAGGCTCCAGGACAGGTAAGTGTTTTTTATCCCCTATTTGGTGTGTTGCATGTGGGGGGGGGGGGTACATGTGCCAAGTGTGTGGGACCACCAACATGTGTCTGCTTTGTGTCATCCACAGATGACGGAGCTGGGCCATCATCTGCCGGCGGCCAGTTCACCCCAACCCCCCAACGGCATCCTGAGCCCGACCCCCTGGGTGGTGAACACAATGACCACAATGAACACAATGACCTGCTGAGGTGGTTGAGGAGGAGCCTGGCTTTACTGATCAGGACTTTGTTTTGTTTTTGGAGGAGTCCTCCCCTTCTGCAGGGCCCTCTGTAATCCCTTCCCCCATCCTAGGAAGCCCCTCAAGGGCGACTCCATCCCCCCGGGGACAAACATCTCCTGGCCCCAGGAAGGCGACCCGGAAGACCAGGGGGGTGTCTGACGTGGTCCATGACCAAATGGCCCGGGACCAGGCCAGGCAGACCCAGCAGATGGGGGAGATTGCTGGGCATCTGGACCGAGTGGCTGACAGCCTGGGCTCCGTGTCCCAGCTGACCAACGCAGTGCAGGACGTCAGCTGCAACTGCGCTGCAGTGGTGACCAGCATGGGGGAGGTGCAGGCTGATGTTCGGCACCTCACTGCAGCCGTCCAGGGCAACACTGCTGCCATCCGGGAACAGGGGAGGCAGAGGCAGCGTGACCAGCGGCATAATGTCACCCGCCAGCTGAGGATGCAGGCCCAAACCAACCACTATCTCAGCCGTATTGCCGTGGCCTTGGAGGGCATGCAGCCAACACCTGCCAGGAGTGGCCCACCCGGGGATCAGCCACCTCCAGATGCCCCCCCACCCCCACCCACTCCCTCCAAGCAGCTGAGGAGCCAGAGAGGGCCCACAAGAAAGCCCCCGTCAGCCCAGATGCTGCTGTAGCTGCTCTCCTGCTGACCTGTGGCCGTCAGGAGTAAAGATAAAGCAGCTATTTGTAGGAATAACTTTGCGACAGACGGACAACGCGGCGCATGTAGCCAGCGTCTGGTGCTAATCCGTTCGCGAATCGGGAAATCTCCCTCATTTGCATATTTGCATGGGAAATCAATAGGCGCGACGGATGCGTCAAGCGAAAATATGCGCTTACGATACTCTGGCGAGAGAAAGTTAAGCCGATCGGAAAAAGCCCGTTTTCTGTCGCATCTAGTTTGGTGGGTACGGCCGCATAGGTACTACGGCGCATCTTGACAGTTACGCGGCGCATATCGATATACTCCAGCGCAAGTCTTGCTGAATCTGGCCCTATGTGTCTAAAACTCTTCAGAACCAATCAGATTCATTTTAAAAACAAACATTGCCCTGCATTTGTTTGTTTTTGTTCTGTGTGTCTCTTTACTTCACAGAAACATGAAACCAGTTTAAAAGAGAAACTAAAACTGTTGGCACATTATATGATTGATTTTTATCAATTTTTAATCATTTCTAAAAGGAATCAGTTAACTTTTATGTCTATATACCCTGTAAACAGTAATTTCAGCAAAAAAAATAAAAATCCTTTAGGGACCCTTTAAGCAAAAATACCATTATTTTGTTTTGTTTTTTTCTTGCACATGATTGGGTAGTTTTTTTTACAAAGTGAACTTTCACAGCATTTACTAAGCTAAGGGGGAAAGTCTCTTGCAAAGTGAAAAAACTATTTGCCTTTAGTAAATCAACCCAAATTTAAACAGATTTCATAAATTTCCCTCAGCTATTCAGCCATGCTGGCCACCTATGTAAAAGCAGTTAAAAAGAAACACCAAAAATAACTAAGCAAGAAAGCAATAATAATGAAGCTGTGGTTAAACAGTTATAGCCACTTAGAAAGTATGGTTTTATTAAAAGTGGGTTTCATCCACATCATTTTGATTTTAGAACCTGGAAACATAGGGCCAGATTCAGGTAGATGAGAGTATCTTTCCTCTGGAGTAACGCTTCTCATTTACGTTACTCTGAAGACCCTTTCAGCGCAAGTCCTGTAATTCACATAGCAGTTGCGCGTAAACTTGCGCCAGAGTAACGATAATGCGCTGGCGTAACCCGACGCAAGTGGAAGTGGGTGTGATCATATGTAAATGATGGGCGGAGCCCGGCGCAGAGGCTTACGTTCAGCGCATCATCCACGGAGCATGCGCAGTGAGTGCGGCTCCACTCGCCCCCTTGTGCGCATGCTCACAACTTCCGTCGGCACCACTTCCTGGGAAACGTCAGCGCAATGCGTTCCGCTGGGCGCTTAAAAGCGCTGGCGGAAACGCCATTCCGGCGCAAAAGTAGTTCCGTTTCCCCCCACCCCAGGGAAGATACTTTTGCACTGTAATGGCTGCTCCCGCTACCCCCAGAGAGAGGAGGAACCTCAACTTTAATACCCAGGAGGTCTCAGTGATTATCTCGGCTATGGAGACGGATAATGAATTTCTCCATGGCAAAAAAAGCCGGAAGACCAGCCGGGAGAGGAAGCAGGGCATCCTGGAGTCGATTGCTGCCAGGGTGAATGTCCTGGGCTACTCCACCCGGACTGCTGGGGACATACAAAAGAAAATAAATGACCTGCGGCGCAAGGTGAGGGACAAGGTGGCCTCCATCAGGAGGTATGAGAGGGGCACAGGTGGTGGTCCCCCATGTCCTGTCACCCTGACCGCAGAGGAGGAGGTGGTTGCTCGCTGCCTGGAGAGGGAGCAGGTGGAGGGGGTCGCAGGCTATGACTCCGTGGAGGAAGGCACAAGGACAGGTAAGTGTTTTATAATCCCCTATTTGTTGTTTTGCATTTGGGGGGGGGGACATGTGCCAAGTGTGTGGGACCACCAACATGTGTCTGCTTTGTGTCATCCACAGATGACGGAGCTGGGCCATCATCTGTCAGCCTGCATTCCACCCCATCCCCCCCACGCCATCATGTGCCCGAGCCACTGGGTGGTGAAGAGGTTGTGGAGGAGGAGAGTGGCCACACCACACCTGCCGAGGTGGTTGTGGAGGATCCTGCTGTGGCAGAGCAGGACTTTTCTTTGGTTTTGTCTGTCTCCTCCCCTTCTCCTGGCCCGTCTGTCGTCCCCTCCCCCATCCTTGGAAGCCCCTCAAGGGCGACTCCTTCCACCCGAGGACATCCATCTTCTGGCCCCAGGAAGGCGACCCAGAAGACCAGGGGGGTGTCTGATGGTGTCCAGGACCAGTTGGCGAGGGATCACGCCAGGCAGACGGAACAGATGGGGGCCATAGCGGTGCACTTGGAGAAAGTGGCTGACAGCCTGGGCTCCGTTGCCAACCTCAGCAACGCAGTGCAGGATGTCAGCTCTAATTGCGCTGCAGTGGTCACCACTTTGGGGGAGGTGCAGGGGGATATCCAGCACCTTACTGCAGCCGTCCAGGCCAACACTGCTGCCATCCATGGGAACAGTGCTGCCATCCGGGAGCAGGGGAGGCTGAGTCGGCGGGCCCAGCATTACCAGGTGACCCGTCAGCTCCGGATGCAGGCCCAGACGAACACATACCTTGGACGGATAGCCAGGGCCTTGGAGGGCACGCAGGCCACACCTGCCAGGAGTGGCCCACCTGGGGATCAGCCACCTCCAGATGCCCCCCCACCCCCACCCACTCCATCCAGGCAGCTGCGGAGCCAGAGAGGGGCCCCCAGAAGAAGCCCCCGGCATCCCCGATGAGGCCTTTTTTTTTTTCTGGTTTTATATTATTGTTTTTGACATACTCAGGTCATGAGTTTATTTTTTATTTTTCTCAGGTTATGAGATTATTTTTCTTTTAATGATCAGGATATGATATTTCTAATTTCTTTTTGTACTGCACACGGTCAGGAGTGCAGGGGACAGTGTGAATGGTGTGTGAATGTGAGAGGGTGGCACTCCTGAAAGTAAGGGGTGTCACCCTCGGCCGTGGTGGTGAAGTGAACCCCACGGCTGAATGAATGATGTGTGAAAGGTGTGTGAATGGACAGTGACATCATTGGGGCCTTGACGCTGGCGTTACTGCTCCCAACTCCTACATGCTGGACTTGGGCTAATCCAATGCGATGTGTATGTGGTGTGTGTGATCTAGGGACATCAGTGGTGTGCATGCATGCATTGTCTGTGTGATTAATGTTTTGGTTTAGTGTCCAAAGATGCCTACGGCGAGGACCCTCCTGACTGCTCTTCCATCAGCAGACTGGGTGTCCTCTGGCAGGTGGGGACTGTGTGGGTCGGGGGTCAGGTCATCACGTATGTCAATATGCAGGCCTTTTTTCATAGCAAAGTTATGTAGTATGCAACATGCACCGATGATCTGACACACAAAGGTAGGGGAATACAAGAGGGCCCCCCCAGACTTATCCAAGCATCGGAAACGGGACTTCAGGAGCCCAAATGTTTGCTCAACCACTGCACGGGTTTTGATGTGTGCTTCATTGTATTTTCTCTCCCCTCTGGTTTGGGGGTTCCGGAAAGGAGTCATTAGATGGGGTCCCAATGCATATGCAGAGTCACCTGTAAGGTAAAAGACAGGAGAATGTTAGTCATGCATGTGCGATTTCTGTTGTGCATCACGGGAGGGGATAGTCATGCCTGACTCCCTTGTCACTCACCAACCAGCCAGCTGTCCCCATACATGTTCTGGTTAAATTCTGCTGGGATGGGGCTCTGACGGTATATGAAACTGTCATGGCTGGACCCGGGGTGTTTGGCACGGACGTGCCATATGAGGCGTTGGGCATCGGCTATCACCTGTACGTTGATGGAGTGCCAATGCTTCCGATTGCGGTATATGTGCTCTGTGGCACTGGGGGCTGTAGGGCCACATGTGTGCAATCAATGGCCCCCACAGTGCGTGGGAATCTGGCAATGTTGTAGAAATCTGTCATTGCCTTCTGCCGTAGCTCCTCAGTGGTTGGTCTGATGAACTGGTTGGACATGCGTCTGAGGATTGCAGGGACAACCTGGTGCACACATCTGCTTATGGAGGACTGTGACATCCCAGCCACCACTCCACTTGTACGCTGGAATGATCCACTTGCTAGGAAATGAAGTGTTGCCAGGACCTTCACCAGTGGCTGCACTGCTTGTGATCGGTGTGTTGGGCTGGTGATGTCATCCTGCAGGGTTGTGGTTAGTTCAAGTATTGCATCTGGGCTGAATCTGAATAGGCGATACACCTCCTCATCCCCCATGCCAAAGAGGTTCATACGTGTGCGGTATATCCTCTCACGTGCCCGCCTTCTTGGTTCCAGGGGACCCATCAGTAGTTCTAGACCACAATTGCCCCTGGCATGTTGGCACACAGAGGTGTTGTCCTTGCAAGTGGGGGTGCTCAGCTAGCTCTTATCGTCGGTAACGCTGCTGTAGCTGCTCTCCTGCTGACCTGTGACCGTCTGGAGTAAAGATAAAGCAGCCTTTTGTAGAAATAACTTTGCGCCGGACGGACCAGATACGCGCGGCGCATGTAGCCAGCGTATGGTGCTAATCCGTTCGTGAATTGTGAAAAATCCCTCATTTGCATATTTGCAGGGAAATCAATGGGCGCGACTGATGCGCCCAGCGAAAATAAACGCTGACGATACTCTGGCGTCGGAACGTTCCGCCGGTCGCAAATGAGTCGTTATTGGGCGCATCTAGTTTGGTGGGTACGGGCACATAGAAACGACGGCGCATCATCACAGTTACGCGGCGCATATCCAAATACTCCAGCGCAAGTGTTCGTGAATCTGGCCCGAAGTCCGGGCTTTATCTAACTAAGCTGAAAATGGCTCCCAATAGCTCCCTAACTCTAATGCCGCGTACACACGGTCGTTTTTTGCGATGAAAAAAAACGACGTTTTTTAAAACGTCATTTAAATTGATCGTGTGTGGGCAAAACGTCGTTTTTTGTCTTAAAAAAAACGACCAAAAAAAAATTCCAACATGCTTGAATTTTTTGTGTCGTTTTTCAAAACGTCGTTTTTTGTTTCACAAAAAGTCACTGTGTGTAGCAAAAACGTCGTTCAAAACGACGTTTTTCAACCCGCGCATGCCCAGAAGCTAGTTATGAAGCGAGCTTCAATGGAAAAGAGTGGTGAACGTAACCTCGCTTTTTGTGAAAAAACAATGGTGTGTATGCAAAATTGTCTTTGAAAAGTGACGTTTCAAAAACGTCGTTTTTTACTTCACAGAAAACGTCGTTTTTTTCATCGCAAAAAACGACCGTGTGTACGCGGCATAATGCCGCGTACACACGATCATTTTTTGTGATGAAAAAAAAACGACGTTTTCTGTGAAGTAAAAAACGACGTTTTTGAAACGTCACTTTTCAAAGACGATGTTGCCTACACACCATCGTTTTTTTCACAAAAAGCGAGGTTACGTTCACCACTCTTTTCCATTGAAGCTCGCTTCATAACTAGCTTCTGGGCATGCGCGGGTTGAAAAACATTGTTTTAAACTACGTTTTTGCTACACACGGTGACTTTTTGTGAAACAAAAAACAACGTTTTGAAAAACGACACAAAAAATTCAAGCATGTTGGAATTTTTTTTTGGTCGTTTTTTTTAAGACAAAAAATGACGTTTTGCCCACACACGATCAATTTAAATGACGTTTTAAAAAAACAACTTTTTTTTTCATCGCAAAAAACGACCGTGTGTACGCGGCATAAGGCTGCCTACACACGATTAAACATGTCTGCTGAAACTGGTCCGCAGACCAGTTTCAGCGGACATGTTCGATTGTGTGTACGGCCTAACGGACCGTTTTCCAGCGGACAAAAGTTTCCAAACATGCTTAGAAACCTGTCCGCTGGAAACCTGTCCGTCGGACATGTTCGATGGTTAGTACACAAAATCATCGGACCAAAATCCCGCGCATGCTCAGAATCAAGTCGACGCATGCTTGAAAGCATTGAACTTTGTTTTTTCATCACGTCGTTGTGTTCTACGTCACTGCGTTCTGGTCCGAGGGGATTTTGGTCCGATGGTGTGTACGCACATCAGACCAACAGACCACTTCAGCCTTGTCCGATGAAAACGGTCCGTCGGACATGTTTCATTGGACATGTCTGATCGTGTGTACGCGGCCTTATTCCAACTACCCATAGAGAAAAATGCTTATACTTACCTATTTTCAGGGTGCTCAGGTCTAGTCATGTCATGGGCTCCCAATGACTGTCTTCATAGGATACAACAGATGCCCCATAAAGTGTCATAAACATGGTGCCATCCCCAAGGGTGATGACAAGCTGTCTTTCCAATGTGCATGCACATAGGTATAAGTGTGCACATTTCTATGAGCATAGAAGCTGGACTTCACATTCATCATTGTTCACAAGTATGAGAACACACATGCGTAGATGTGCGTCCACATCCACTGCTGGCCCAAGGACTTTGCTGTATGGTCTTCAGCCTTGTTCCTGTGAACCAGCCTTGATGTGCATCCTTGATCCAGTTAAAGCGGATGGTTCACCCAAAAAAAATATTAAAAGCCAGCAGCAACAAATACTGCAGCTGCTGACTTTTAATATTAGGACACTTACCTGTCCTGGAGTCCAGTGGCGTCCGCAGCTGAGGACGAGCCATCGCTTGCCTCCCTGCTGCTCCCCCCTCCATCCACGGTGAGGGAACCAGGAAGTGAAGCGCTCCGGCTTCACTGCCCGGTTCCCTACGGCGCATGCGCGAGTCGCGCTGCGCCCGGCGATTGGCTCCCGCTGTGTGCTGGGAGCCGAGAGTTCCCAGCACACAACGGGAAAAGCCCGTCTTTTGCCCGAGACTGCGGGCCGGAAGTGGGTGCAGATACCTGTCTTTAGACAGGTATCTGCACTCCCCTCCCCCCTGAAAGGTGTCAAATGTGACGCCGGAGGGGGGGAGGGTTCCGATCAGCGGATCTTCACTTTAGGGTGGAGATCCGCTTTAATCCTGCTGATCTTGCTTTCGGAATACCCCAATCTGATTATATTTGCTGCCTGCCTCTGCTACCGGCCTCAGTCTGACTAATTGCCATCAGTGGCGGCTGGTATTTTTTTTGTGCCATTAAATGCAGCCACTGTGCCCATCAATCGTAGTCACTGTGCCATCAAACGCAGCCACTGTGCCATCAATTGCAGCCACTGTGCCATCAAATGCAGTCACTGTGTCATCAATTGCCGCCACTGTGCCATCAAATGCACATACTGTGCTCATCAAATGCAGCCACTGTGCTCATCAATCGTAGTCACTTTGCCATCAAACGCAGCCACTGTGCCATCAATTGCAGCCACTGTGCCATCAAATGCAGTCACTGTGTCATCAATTGCCGCCACTGTGCCATCAAATGCACATACTGTGCTCATCAAATGCAGATACTGTGCCGATCAATCGTAGTCACTGTGCCCATCAAACGCAGCCACTGTGTCATCAATTGCAGCCACTGTGCCATCAAATGCAGTCACTGTGTCATCAATTGCCGCCACTGTGCCATCAAATGCACATACTGTGCTCATCAAATGCAGATACTGTGCCGATCAATCGTAGTCACTGTGCCATCAAACGCAGCCACTGTGTCATCAATTGCAGCCACTGTGCCATCAAATGCAGTCACTGTGCCATCAAATGCACATACTGTGCTCATCAAATGCAGCCACTGTGCTCATCAAATGCAGCCACTGTGCCCATCAAATGCCGCCATTGCACCCATAAAATGCCGCCACTGTGCCCATCAAGTGCAGCCATTGTGCCCCATCAAATGCAGCCACTGTAACCCACTGTCTGACCGGCACTTACCCCATCTTGGTGGCAGGTCAGGCAGCTGTGTCCTCCATGTGTCTCTTCTTGCTTCCTGCTAGGCATCCAATAGCAGCGCCTGTCCTTTCAGCCAATCAGGTAACAGTATCAGACCTGCAATACCTGATTGGCGGAGAGGTGGTTCAGTGTTAGAAAAGCAAATATTAATTTTCTTTTCTAACACACCTGGGTGTGCCCACATTTTTTGAAGCCTATTAGAGCCTATGGCTCAAATCAGGTGCTTAAAAAAACAAAAAACCCTCACCACTGCAATTCAGGTGCCCGGAGTCCTAAAAGGGGCCAGACACCTGAATAGAGGGTGGTGGCAGCAGCCACAGATAGATTCATGCAATGCATGAATCTATCCATTCTACATTGAGGAGGTGGCTGGAGAGAGGGGGCGGCGCCCATGTACCCTTAATGGACGGGCCACCCCTGTTGACCACGCTTCTGCCTAGTGACTCTGTACTTCACTGTAAAAATGTTGCCACATTCTGCCTGTTCCAGACTCTGATTCTGCTCACCTTCTGGTGTCCTTACACTCAGCAGTTACTTAACCAGGTGTGGGACCTGACTTCACCATCAACTGGTTTTTCCACAGTTCATCACTTGTGCTTGTCAGATACCGGAGCTCCCAATTTCCTGCTCCCAGTGTCTACACCCTAGCAATTGTGTCTTTCCTTCACCTCTGTCACATCTAGGGTTGCTTGGACAGGAAATGTGCAAAAGGCCACCTTAGTCATCTCAGGCTCTGCCTACAGGTACGTAACAGAAGGCCTATGGGTGATGTCACTGCCTTGGCATTCCATCCATTGTTGCCACTATCTCTCATCTACCCTGAAACTGGCCACTGGGGAGATCACATGACTTCACAGGAGCATCCAGATAATAAGTATGTATATACAGTTAGAAGGGGAGTTAGAAGGGGATAGAAGCAATTTTAACCACTTGCTTATTGGGCACTTAAAGTGGATGTAAACCCAACATTTTTTTTTTTTATGTCACAATGTACAGTATAAGATTTCCTATTATCTGTGTCTAGTCTTGCCACACAGAGTTAATCCAGCTCTGAGCAATCCTCTTTTATTGTTCAGTGAACTAAAACGGACTTACAAAGAAAAACCTTAGTCTGTTCCGCCCCCTTGCTGTGAGTGACAGTTTTTTTTACATATCTCATGCACTAGCCTGGAGACAGGCATTATTGTTTTAATTCCCACCCCCACTCCTTTTCTGAAGTCATGTGGTTACTTTTCTAGATTTTGACTGAATGTTAGTGATCATAGCAGAATTTAGTGTAAGGAATACATAGGAAAAAAATGCATGTTGACAAGGGGAGTGTAAAGGAGGGCGGGGAGTCTACTGACATTACGACTCCACCCACAGAGCTCCAGACAACAGATCCACCCACAGAATATAATTGTTTTCAGTTTTTATAACAGACAGAGGGGAAACATTTAAAAGATAAGGATACATGCAGGAGGCATCTATATCCTTATAGATCAGCACTATGGCAGTAGTTTAGAAAGGATAAGAGTGGGTTTACATCCACTTTAAACCCCCCTCCTGCCCAAACCAATTTTCAGCTTTCAGCGCTGATGCACTTTGAATGACAATTGCACGGTCACACAACACTGTGCCCACATTTTTATAATTTTTTTCCCACAAATAGAGCTTTCTTTTAGTGGTATTTGATCACCTCTGCGGTTTTAATTTTTTGTTTAAAATTTTTTAAAACACTGAATTAAAAAAATGTATTTATATATTTTTTTAGATTGTGTTATAAAATTTAGCAACAGGCAATTTTTCTCCTTTATTGATGTACGCTGATGAGGCTGCACTGATTGGCACTGATAGCCTGCACTGATGGGCACCAATGGGCTGCATTGATGGGCACCAATAAGGCAGCAAGGGTGGGCACTGATAGGTGGCACTGGTGGGCACTGATAGGTGGCACTGGTGGGCACTGATAGGTGGCACTGGTGGGCACTGAGCGGTGGCACTGAAGGGCATTAATAGGTGGCACTGGTGGGTACTGAGAAGTGGCACTAATAGGTGGCACTGATAGGTGGCACTGGTGGGCACTGAGAAGTGGTACTGATAGTTGGCACTGGTGGGCACTGAGAGGTGACACTGAGAGGTGGCACTGGTGGGTGGCACTGAAGGGCATTGAATAGGTGGCACTGGTGGGCACTAAGAAGTGGCAATAATAGGTGGCACTGATAGGTGGCACTGGTGGCCACTGAGAAGTGGCACTAATAGGTGGCACTGATAGCTAGCAATGATGGGCACTGATGGGTGGCAGTGATGGGCAGTGATGGGTGGCAATGATGGGCACTGATCAGAACTGGTAGGTTACATTGATAGACAGCACTGCTAGGTGGCACTGATGAGGCACTGATTGGCACCACTGGTGCTCATTGATAGGTGGCACACGTGGGCATTGATAGGTGGCACTCATGGGCATTGATAGGTGGCACTGGTGGGCACTGGCAGGTGTCATTGACAGGCGGTAATTGTGGGCACAGAGGAGGCAGATGTGCCTCCTTCATTTTCGGGACCGATGCCCCTTGCACATAAGCCGGTAATCGGCTTTTTTTTACATCACTTGATCAGCTGTCATTGGCTGATAGCTGATCATGTGATAAGGGGCCGGGACCAGCCTCTTACTCGGATCTGTGATCACCTGAGTCTCAATGACTCGGTGATCACAGCGTGCGCCATGCGTGCCCTACAGGGGTCATGTGGGGAGCAAGAAAAGGGGAGGGCGTCTAATAATGGCCTCTCGGAAATTCAAGTCCACGCTGTAGCCGCCATTCGGCTATAGCGCGGACACCAAGTGGTTAAACTTAGTTAGATCTAGACTTGAAATCCACTTTAAAGAAGGTGGCTGTGTAAAAAGAAAGCATTGCTGTTGCTTCCCTGCTATTTGGATGGAGCTCCAGTCATATCATTTGTAACAAATAAAACAATCAAAACAACATCTGTGCATTACCTCCCACATCAGTCTGTTGTCCATAGTTTCATCCAACTCATTGGGGATTCTTTTTTCTCCAGCAAACGGACCAAACTTCTCGCCCTTTCAAGGAAAAGTAATCTGGTTAATGTTTAGATAAAATTAGCACCAATCACCCTTGCTTAGGACCAGCTTACCTAGATCCATCTCCACTTATTATTTGACAATAAGGAAAAAAAACACACTAGAAGGGTCATTCCTATGCTTTGCCTTTTGTAAAAGCCAAGATAATATTTGTGCACTTGCAGCAATCTGAATAGGATGTGTAACAAGCTCCAACCAAACAATAATAATCCTTGTGCTAGGTATAATTTAATAAATCACATAAGAGATCAAATAAAAATACAATACACATATGAAGAACTCATCCTAAGTTCACATATCTGTGCAAATGAAGTCCATATAAAATGTGCAAACACTGTGCAAAAAATATATATATTATAAAAGAAAAAAAATATATATTATAAAAGAAAAAAATATATATATATATATTATAAAAAAAATTATATATATATATATATATATATATATATATATATACATAGGGTATATATATATATATATAAGTATACTACAAAAATGTGCTCAAATTCTATCCTTATACAAGTAGCATGGGATGGAGGGAGTGGAGAAACTCAGCTGTCATTGTTCTTCTGTAAACACACCAATTTCACTTTCAGGCTCCATTCACTAGTCTTGTGGTTTGCAGGTTTTTACTGCTTTTTTGCCACGTTTGCAATGTTTTTACATGGCAAAATGCGTGTGTGTGTTCGCATTTGGTGTGGTGTTAACAATTAATGGCAATGAAAGCAGGACTAGTTCATTTTAGATGTATAAAGCTGGCTATACACTCTAAAATCCAATTGTGCAATTTCTGTACAATATATTTTAGATTTACCAATACAAAATAATAGCAGGACACTCCTATCTATCCAGTCAATCTGTATGCAGTCAGGCAGGCCCTGATTGATGGTAGATAGCTACACAGTTGATGGTAGATCTAAAGAAGATTATACAAACAGATTGTATAGTGTATGGTGAGCCTTACAGACTTTTAGGGACACACTGTTTTCAATAATACAGCTCTACTCCACAAAGGCAGTTATGTGATCACTCTGCTCCTGCACACTCTGACAAATGACCGATCTATGCAAAATTAAAGTAAGGTACAAAATGATCGATCAGCAAAGAACGCTTGCTGTGTATTCAGGGAGAATGTAACTGCAGAGGTGGGTGGGAACAATCGCCTGGAGGAGGAGGGCAGCTGTGTTAATGAGGTCAGCTGCTAAAGTAACTTCTTTCTAATGGTTTTAATGAGGTTTCAGATTTATATAGGGAACACTGGAAGCTGAGATAACGCCTGCTGTAAAATATAGAGAAAACGGTTTCTGTTCTGCAACAGAGGTATATTAATGTTATTGTAACGGAATGACCTGTGACAACCAGAGACTTTGGAAGGATGAGAGATACTCCTGTTCCAGCGGCACTAATAACTTATGGGTCTAAGTCCGCCCTGTGCCCTTTTGGGCGTAGGGTGGCTAATAAAATCACACTTCATGTATTACATGAGATGGGACATTATTGATACTTCATATTGCAGGATGTCTTGAGATATTACAAGTGTTGGTTAAGGTTGACCTGACCAGGTCAAGACAGTGACTCATTCCTCTGTGTTTACACTTAAAAGATTGGGTATTCAAGATCACACGTCTCTCTTCAGATGTATTGAATTAGCATGTCAATTATGTTCAATTATGTTTAGCAAAGGAATGTATTGCTGCTCAGGTGTGGGTCCCTTTCCTTTGGAGACGGTCAGTCTGTCTGGAGATGTGGGTTGAAGGGAAATTCATTGTGTGATTGTATTTTGTCTGAATTCTATTCATAAAGGAATGTGATGTGCCTCGTCAGTATCGGTGCCGAAATGTCTGGATAGTAATTAGCCATAGTATGTGATAAGGGGGATGTTGATTGCATTGTCCTGTGATTAACTTTAATATGCTGTACTGGATATATAAGCAAGCTAAGAAACCAATAAAGTATTCACACATTTTGAAACCAGAGAGAACAGAGCTTGTGTCTCGTCTTGATTCTGGGGAATTGATATGGATCGTGTATGCAGGATTGTCGGAGTGTGTCGAATAAGCTTGTCGTGGGTGGATGGAAGGTCGTAAACGGTGGTGACCGTTACAGTTATATTGGTACATCGGAAGCTGGAATTTAGAATAAAAAATAAAAAAACGCTGAACTTGTTCTTTAGAGTTAAACTCTGGGAAAACAGCTAAACACACAGATAAAATACACACATGGAAGATGTTTTATCTGCCAAAAGGATGTGTACCCCTGCCCATCCAGTCCTGAGATTTGAACAGTTCTACCACACAGCACGCCCCTGTCTGGGAGAAGAAAGAACCTTATCTTTCAATGCTGCAGTTTCACTTTTGCTTCCAGGTCCCCACCCCACACTGTGCCTGGATAGAGAAAGAAGAAGGTCCTAGTCCCAATCTGCAGCATGACTTGAAACTTTGCCAAAAAATGCTTCAAAACTCGACACTAAGGCCACGTACACACGACCGGTTTCCCCGACGGAATCCATCAAGAAACTTGGTGGGAGAGCCTTTTTGCCGAGGAAAACGGTCGTGTGTATGCTTTTCATCGAGTAAACTGTCGAGGGAGTCGTCGTGTTACTCGTCGGGCTGGTTTTCCAACGAGAAACAAGTTGGTGTGTATGCTTAGAAACCCGCGCACCTTCAGTAAAAGTAGTATTTGTAATGGAAATAGCACATTTGTCACACTGTAACAGACTGAAAAGTGCAAATGTCTCTTACCAAACTTTTTCCTAACACGCAGTAACATGAGATTAGCAAAAGCAGCCCCAAGGGTTGTGCCAGTGGAATCGAACTTCCCATGCCGTTGTATGTGTTGAAGTCACCGCGTTTGAGAACGAGGAGATTTGGTCTTGACTGTGTGTACGCAAAGAAAGCTTGTCAAGTTTCTCGACAAGCCTAACAAGGAACACATCGAGGAAAACGACGGTCGTGTGCACGAGGCCTAAGACTTCCATTATTTTCAATGGTGCATGTTCACTCCTGAGATCAGTGAGGCTTAAAGGAGTTGTAAAGGGAAATGTTTTTTCACCTTAATGCAATCTATGCATTAGGGTGAAAAAACGTCAGTGTATACCAGCCCCCCCACCCCCGTTTTACTTACCTGACCCGTCGAAAGTCCCGAGCGGTCCCGATATCCTCTTCGTCGCTCAGCCTGGCCGCTGATTGGCTAGAGTGGATGGATTGAGAGCAGCACAGCCATTGGCTGGCGCTGCTGTCAATCACATCCAGTGACGCGGCGCGCCAAGGGGCGGTGCCGAGTGATACAGTGAGCGGCTATGGCCGCTCGCTGTATCACGGGAGCGCGCCCACAATTACTCACCACCATGCAAGCTCTCTCGCATGACTGTGGTCAGTATTTGTGGGGAGGACCAGAGACAGCCACCAAGGGACCCCAGAAGACGTGGATCAGGGCCACTCTGTGCAAAACGAACTGCACAGTGGAGGTAAGTATAACATGTTTGTTATTTTAAATGACATTTTTTTTTCCTTTACTAACACTTTAAAGTAAAAAAAATACATTGGTGTAAAGCACCAAAACAGTATTTGAGGGGAAATCTTTCAATGGGGACACTAGTTCTGGTGACACCCCAGGATTTTATCAATTTGGAGGAATTTCCTCTCACTCAATTTGGAGGGATTTCCTCTCACTTCCTGTTTTGGCTATGAAACAGGAAGTGAAGGGAAGTCACCAGTATGAACACAGATGGCAAAAAACTGACAGGGGTTATAATCCTCCCTTACCCCCGTCATCACCCTGTCATCTTCATCCCTCCTGTACCCCTCCTGTTTGCAGTAATCAATGTTTTGATACATATTTTTGGTAAAAAAAAATCGCAATAAGCGTATTTTGATTGGTTTGCGCACAAGTTATTGCATCTACAAACTACAGGAAAGATTTGTCTTCTTTTTTTTTTACTAGTAATGGCGGTGATCTGCGATTATTTGCGGTACTGCAACATTGCGGCGGACAGATCGGACCCCTAACTGACATTTTTTACACTTTTGGGGTAACCAGTGACATACCAGCTAAAAATATGCACTGTTACAGTAATAATGCCGTTGGCAGGGAAGAGGTTAAGTGATTTAACTGTTATTAAAACAAATTATTTGTTACAAATATTTTTTTCCTCTTTGTGTTTAGGTGACCAGGGGGCGAGGGGTGAAGATGGGGGGGGGGGGGGGCAGGATTAGCTTGCACAGGGTGCCTGAACACCTAAGGCCGACCCTGGGTGCGCTACATTTGGATCCTACATCCTCCTCTGCAGACAGATCCACCAGAACCTCTGCACTCCAAATTAAGAAAAATGTTGCACTAGTTACTTGACTAAGACAGTTTAGTGCTACTTTTAGGTCTCATGCACACGTACATAAAACCACTGGTTTTACAGACAAAACACTATTTTTTTATGCCTCTAGGCCAGTGATGGCGAACCTTGGCACCCCATATGTTTTGGAACTACATTTCCCACGATGCTCAACTATACTGCAGACTGCATGAGCATCATGGGAAATGTAGTTTCAAAACATTTGGGGTGCCAAGGTTCACCATCACTGCTCTAGACAGTTCTATGTTAGCTTATGTAGCTATGCAAAACAAGGATTTTTACCACCACATGTAAATATACTGCGGCACGGCAGCTGCTCTGTCATACATGTACATGATCCAGCATTTTCCGGGTAGAGGCTCATGCATGTTGTTTCCCCCATCTGTGCTGTCATTGGGGTCGGAGAGCAGGCCCTGGCCAATGATTTATGGCTGAAACCTGCTGATCAGCTTAGCGAATCACAGTACACAGCCCTGTGTTTACTAATTTATGAACAAATTCGATTTTTTTTTACCCCAAATTTTCAGTCTTTTTTCATTTATATAATAAATAACGCAGTGGTGATCAAACAGGATCAAAAGTAAGCTCTATCGTGTAAACAAAATGATATAAATTTAATTTGGGTACAGTGTTGCATGACCGCACAATTACCACTTAACCTCCCTGGCCGAATGGTTATGTCAGATTTTAGGTGCTGAAAGCAGTTCAAATATTTTGCATGAAATTTGGTGTTTTATATTGTAGGCCTGCAATTCTTAGGAATAGCTCCCTTCAATAAAATTTAAAAAACAAAATCATAGATTATAATATAATTAAAACAATAAATTATTATTACTAAAATTAACATAATTATAATAAAAATGATTCAATAATGTAATCAAATCAAAAACACTGAAATTTGCTCAGTTGCAGAATTGTCGCTGTCATTACTTTTATTTTTTTTATGACGAATTTCCCCACAAATCGCTAACACTCAATTCTGCAAGTGATTATAATTTATTATCGCTGTTTTTTAGCTGGTCTAAAACCACTTTTGACATAAAGGGACACTTTTTGTTTGCTATGGACAATCTACAGTTTCCAGGCAGAAAGAACAGTTTTTATTATACAGGCATACCCCGCTTTAAGTACACTCACTTTACATACACTCGCGAGTAAGGACATACCCGCGAGTGTATGTAAAGTGCCTTACAAGTACTGTACAGACATTTGGCAGCCGCAGTAGAAGGAGCTGAAGCTCAGAGAGCATAGCCCACCCTGTTCCAGTGTGCCCCTGACACCTCCACTACAGCCCCTGAGACATCAACCACAGCTCCTGACACCCCCACTACACCCTAAAAGTGAAAAAAATATATTGGTTCACTTTAAGTACATTTTCGTTTTACATACATGCTCTGGTCCCATTGTGTACTTAAAAGTGGGGTATGCCTGTATAAAAGTACATGCAGGACACTGGGCATACCACTAGGGACAAAGGGGGTGTATTTTTTACATACAGTACTGTCAAGATTACAGTATACTGTATGTAATGTGTTTATTAACTTTTTTGAATTTGGCGCCGATCTCCGCCCCCGTGCGTCGTAACTTCGCAAGGGAACGGAGCTCGGCGGCACACAGGCACTGTGTGAATCGAGCGAGGACACAGCTCGATCACACAGCGGAGAGGCATCGCAGGATCCAGGGACAAGGTAAGTAATTCCCTGCCTGTGGATGCTGCAAGGCTCAGGGTTACCGCTTTTGGTTCTGAAATTCCACCCCGAGCCAGACTCAGGAAATTAGGTCTGCAGCAACTGATAAACACCCCCATGCATGTTTCGGGGCACACTTTCGGCCTCATCTTCAAACAGAACATGGACATCAACACACTGGACAACATGCCTCTACCATGGATGGACCAACATACTATCAAATTTAAAATAACCACAAAACCATCCTCCAAAAACCTACATATTCAATAACAACACACTGGACAAGATCACAAACGAAACTACACTCAGAACACATCAAAACCACAAAACATCAACAAAATTACTATGCTAAATCAAAACCACTTAATGGAAGAAACACTCAACTTCCTTAAAGGGGAGTTCCAGCCAAAAATTGTGTTTATTAAAAGTCAGCAGCTACAAAAAGTGTAGCTGCTGGCTTTTAATAAACACTTACTTACCTGCTCCTGCGTTCCAGCGACGCGCCGACCGGGGCTCCGCTCCTCTCCCCCCCTCCCCGGCTGGCGTCCTCATCGCAACTGTGGGCACCCGGCCGTGACAGCCTTCGGCTTCAAGGCCGGGCACCCACTGCGCATGCGCGAGCGGCACTGCCCGCCACTGATTGGACAGGCGATCGCATGGGACCTGTCATGTGTCCCATGCGATCGCCTACAGGGAGGGGCTGCTGTAGGCGATTAAGCTTAATCGCTTAACCAGCCCCTCTGGCGGAAGGAGGAAGTGGGACAGGAAGTCCCACTCCTCCTGAAGCCCCCACTCCCCCGCCCCAAAAAAAATTACATGCCAAATGTGGCATGTAAGGGGGTGAGGAGTGGAATAAGCGGAAGTTCCAATTTTGGGTGGAACTCCGCTTTAACTAAGCGCTACTACAGACAGTAGACTCAGTCGCTCCAAGACGCAGAGCACGCATCCGCAAAAACAATTTGGGCTGGTTCAATGACGCTCTTACATTACTGAAGCAAGAATGTAGGCGAGCTGAAGGAGCCTGGAGAAGAAACTCAACAAAGAAAAACCACACAAACTACAAATTACTCACCAAGAAATACCACAAAGCAATCTTCAAAGCAAAAAAAACACTTCTCTAACACCATCTCAAAAGCCCTAAACTGTCCCTGCGAACTGTTCAAACTAGTTGCTCAGACTATGAACCCCACCTGCCTAGAGCCTCCAGTAAACGAAACACAAGAATTCTGCAATGAGCTATCTGATTTTTTTTTGTGAAATAATTTAGCAGAAAAAAACTACGGACCTCACTCGGACAAAGCTAGAAGAAAACATCAATATAAACACTCTACAATCAACTAATTTTACTCTGGTCCTAATCACCATCGACACCACCAAAAGCATCATCAGAAGTCTCCGAGACAGTATATCACCAAACAACATTATTTCGACAAAGCTCCTGAAAGAATGTACCGAAATCGTGGCACCGACCATAACACATCTCATAAATCCATCGTTCAAAGAAGGTATTGTTCCGACTTCGCTCAACCCCTCCTAGATCCTAGAACCATCTCCAAGATCATTGTGAAAGCAGTAGTACGATAGCTACAACTCCACTTGGACACCTACAAACTCCTGGACCCACTACAGGTTTCCACTCAGGCCACGGGACAGAAACGGAACGTATTATGGAATGAAGCCCTCGAAGCAGCAGATGACAGAGAATCGTGTTTCCTGGTGCGGCTGGACCTCACTGCAGCTTTCGACACAGTAGACCACAAAATTCTGATCACTCGCCTCATATCATTCCTAGAGAATCGATCACAGACAGTGAAACTGGGAGCCTTCATTTCGGAAGCGCGCACCATCACATGCGGAGTCCCTCAAGGATCACCCCTGTCGCCCGTGCTCTTCAACATCTACCTCCACACACTCCTCAAAATCATCAGCAAACAGGACCTGCTCTACCACTCCTACGCTGATGACACTCAACTTTATTTTCGCATCACTAACAAAAAAGACCAATATCACGGACAAAAAAAAATGTCTCAATTTGATCGAAATTGGATGAAGGAGAGCTCCCTCAAACTTAAAGGGGTTGTAAAGGTACAAGTTTTTTTACCTTCATGCATCCTATGCATGAAGGTAAAAGAAACATCTAGCAGCACCGCCCCCCCCCCCCCCCCCCCGAGCCCCCGTTGTACTTACCTGACCGTTCGAATCTCCCGGGCGCGTCCACGTCGTCCTCTTCGGTTCCCAGCCTGGCCGTTGATTGGCTAGGCTGGGCGGATTGATAGCAGCGGAGCCATTGGCTAGCGCTGCTGTCAATCAGGGCGGATGATGCGGCGCGCTGGGGGGCGGAGCCGAGTGATACAGTCGGCGGCTATGGATGCCGCTGTATCACGGGAGCGCGCTCGCAAAAGCTTTCCTCCATGCGAGCGCCCTCGCATGAAGAGGGAAAGCTTTTGCGAGGAGGAGCCCAGACAGCCGCCGAGGGACCCCATAAGACAGGTTTCCGGGCCACTCTGTGCAAAACGAACTGCACAGTGGAGGTAAGTATCACATGTTTGTTATTTTTTTTTTTTTAAATCCCTGACTTTAGTGTCCCTTTAACCACTTCCATACCAGGATCCAAAACAGCTTTCAACTTCTCTTTCTACACGCAAAACCGAAAGACAAACTCTGGGACAACTAAAAATAGACTTTGACAAAATAAAGTTTTTATTTTTTTCCAATTTTTTTGTAAATGAGTATGTTTTCCCAATTATGGGCCATTCTGATGGGCACAAACCATCACCTGATTAGGTAGCCAAGCACCATGGGCAAGGGCGGCACTCAATGGGCGGCAAGCCTCGGAGTGGGCATCTTGGGCACTGACTGGGCACTCATAGACATGGGCACTATGACAGGTGGGCACTGACTGGGCATGGATGCACAAGGTGGCATACTGGATCAGTAGTCACTGCGGATCTGAGGGGTGGCACAGCAGCAGTAGTTGGAACAATCATCAATTCCTGACTCGACTACGCAAACTCCCTCTACCTAGGTCTACCCAAATACCAGATTTTTTATCTACAAGTCATCCAGAACACAGCAGCAAAACTGATAATAGGAAAAAAAAATGGGAATCAATCGCCACGGCCTTGAGGACTCTCCATTGGCTATCCGTAAAGGATCGGGTTACATGTGTGCCTCGCCCACAAATACACACAAAGAAACGCACCTCAATATTTAGAAAATAAAACACTACATCCCTAATCGGGCCCTCCGATCAACTAATCAAAATCTCCTCCACATCCCCAAGTCCTGCTACAAATCTAAAGAAGAACGAAGATTCGCAGTCTGAGGACCACGGCTGTGGAACGCTCTACCCACGATCATCCTTATGGAAGAACAGCATCAGGCCTTCAGGAAAAAACCTAAGACCCACCTCTTCTGAAGGATCTGGACGGAATTGGACAAAAGCGCCTTGAGGCGATTCAGTTCACATTTGTAGCGCTATACAAGTTACTCACTCACTCAGGAAAACTGGTGGTACCCCGTTATTGCCTGTGTCCATGAGGCATAAAGGGAGCAGCTGAAAAACACCCAATTTCCTGCCTAGTAACCAGCGTTCCATTGGTTAACCACTTGCCGACTGTATAAATTACATATACGGTGGCAAGGTGGCACTGCTGCACTGGATCACGTAACTAGCATGTGATCCAACACTACTAGGTAGGGGGCGGGTCGCTATGGCCCACTCCCACTGTTATATGCAGCGAAGCTGATCTGTGGGTACCGCGGACTTGATGTCTGCCGCCACCCACTGATCATCCAGCATGGAGGAAGAACAGCAGTCTGTCTATGTAAACAAGGCAGATCACCGTTTTGTCAGGAGGGTAGGGATGGGTCCTGTGTTCCTGCAAAGCAGGGGCATGGATCCATGCCTTCTGCTAGTAGAAGCACCTCCCACACAGTACAATAAAACACAGACTAGGAACACAGTTAACCCCTTCCCAGCCATTAGTACAGTGACAGTGCATATTTTTAGCACTGATCACTGTGTTTGTGTCACTGGTCCCCTCAAAGTGTCAGTTAGTGTTCGACTGTTCGCCGCAATATCGCAGTCCCGCTTTCGCTGCCATTACTAGTAAAAATAAATAAATATATCCCATAGTTTGTAGACGGTATAACTTTTGCGCAAACCAATCAAAATACGCTTATTGGGATTTTTTTTTTTTTTTTACCAAAAACATGTATCAGTATACATATTATTATTATTATTATAATACAGGATTTATTATAAGTGCCAACAGTTTACACTGTGCTTTACAATATAAAAGGTAGACAATACAGTTATATTACAATAAAATACAAGAGGGTGTAGACCCCTTTCACACTGGCAGGCGCTATATCGTTTAAAATAGCGCCTGCAATCCGCCCTTAAAAAGCTGCACCATTGTGCACTAGCAGGATGGTAAAAAAAAGTCTGGCTCGCCACATCTTTGGAGCGGTGAAGGAGCGGTGTGTATACCGCTCCTCCACCGCTGCTGCCCATTGAAATCAATTAGACAGGGCGGCTATACCACCCGCAATGTGGTGCTTCAGCAGCGCAATGCGGCGGTTTAACCCTTTCTTGGCCGCTAGCGGGGGTTAAATGTGCCCCACTAGTGGCCGAAATGTGCCGCAAATCCACCCATAGCGCCGGCGGTAAAAATAGCTGCGTTTTACCGCTGACGCTATGGGCAGCTCAGTGTGAAAGGGGTCTAAGAGGGCCCTGCTCAGAAGAGCTTACAATCAAATAGGATGGGGCAGGTGGTGCAAAAGGTTGTAACTGTAGGGAATTAGCTGATGAAAGTGGTCAAAGATTAGTTGGGGACGTGATATTGGCCTAAATTGATGAAGAAATTCGATAAAAAAAAATAATTTAATTGTCAGTCTTTTTTTTTTTATTTAGAGCGCTAAAAAAACACAGAGGTGATCAAATACCGAAAGCTCTATT
The DNA here is from genome assembly GCA_029574335.1 of Rana kukunoris. Lineage (NCBI taxonomy): Eukaryota > Metazoa > Chordata > Amphibia > Anura > Ranidae > Rana > Rana kukunoris. The sequence goes on from CM056049.1 coordinate 528,578,348, forward strand.
ACTGGGGAAAAGAGGACGTCCGTTTTATTTGGGTACAGAGTCGCACGCACGCAACTGTCAGTAAAAGCGACGCAGTGCCGTTTCGCAAAAAAATGCCTGGTCTGGAAGGGGGGTAAATCTTACGGAGGTCATGTGGTTAAAAGAAAAAAAAAAGAATAACAGCCAAAGCCTAAAGTGCGTGTACAAAAAGAGCGTGTGAAAAGAACGCTAAGGCTGCTATAACACTGAAAGCGCCAGCCATTAGCAGTAAAAAGCCACTCGTTTTAGCGATGATTTACTGCTGTTTAAGTGGCGCAGCTTTTTGGCTGCTAGCGGGGTGCTTTTAACCCCAAAGAAGGGGCTAAAAACTTGCGTGTTACGGTGCTTCCGCAGACCTTTTCAGGCGCTTCCGAAGCATTGCAATGGGCAGGGGAAGTTTGGGATTGCTGTATAGAGCGCTCCCAAACTGCCCCAAAGATGCTACTTGCAGGACCTTTTCTAACGTCCCGCAAGCGCAGCGCCCCAGTGTGAAAGCACCCACTGCAATGAATGGGAGGCGGTTTTCAGGCACTATTTCTAGCACTAAAACACCTGTAATGTGCCTCAGTGTGAAAGGGGTCTAACTCATGTGAATAGGGCTGAGGCAGCCCGTGACAAGCTCATCCCTCTGCTCTCTCCTCCTATCAGCACTCCTGATTGGCTCGTGTGCCCCCTCCCCTCTCTATATAGAGTAGTGTGATAGTGATACATTGAGTTATGTTGTAGTTCCTGTGTGCCCCCCTCCCTCCCTCTCTCTCTCTCTCTCCCTCTCCCTCCTGTGTACAGTGTATGGAGCTCGTAGTGTAGACGTGGCATCTCCCCTCCCGGCTCTCCTATACTAGGAGCTGTGTGCCCACACTGTGCCCGGCCGTACCCCCGCCCCTCACCACACACAAACCTTTTTCACTCTCCTGCTGGTGTACAGCCCCATCCCGTCCTGGACCTGGGAAGACTTCAGGGAAAATCTGTCTGGCACGTACATGCCCAGCATGTTTATGGCCGTGCTGTGTAATAGCTAGGAGGAGGGTGGCCGGGTAGTTTATTGCATGGTGTGGGGCCAGCGGGCATCACTCGGGCACTCCGCACGTCCCGGCTCTTCTCCCCCGGTGCCCGCACTTCGGTTCAGGGCGGAGAGCTCGCCTCCTATTGGCTGCAAGTTCTGCTCGTCTCAGAGAGGAGGATGAGAGTGTGTGTGTGTGTGTGAGAGAGAGTGTGTGTGCCTCAGGGGGAGGCCGAGCATTCTTCAGGATGGGAAATCTCACCACACTACCACAGCTCACACATACACACAACAACCTACTAACACAGCACACTGTGCACCCTGGAGGATAAAACAATGTGCTTTGGGGCTTATTCACACTATTTGTGGTGGAATACTATGGGCAGCAATGCTCAGTACAGTCCTAATGCACAGACATGGCAGTTTTCCTTATTTCCCCCATTCACACGTGTGAGACTTCCACATCAGAGTCACAGGACAGTCATACCTCATGTTTTACAGTTTAACCATGTATGTATGTGTAAGGCTGCTTTCACATTGGGCAGTAGAGCCGCGGTATTCGGCCGCTAGCGGTGCGGTTTTAACCCCCGCCAGCGGCTGAAAAAGCGTTAATACCGCGGTTTCCCATTGGTTTCAATGGGAAGGAGCGGTATAGGAGCGGTAAACACACCGCTGCTGCAAAGATGCGGCTAGCAGGACATTTGGAGTGGTCCTGCTAGCGCACCGCTTCAGTGTGAAAGCCTTCATGACGTCACTTCCGGGTTACTCGGCTGCCAATGGCACCAGAATTGAAAAAATACACAGTATTCAGAATCGCCGTTTACAGCGATCTGAATACTTTGAAGTGCAAAGGAGGGATCCCTCCATAAAGAGTACCTGTCACCACTTTTTACTGTCACAAGGGAAGTTTACATTCCTTGTGACAGCAATAAAAGTGATTAAATAAAAAAAAAAACACAATTTTGTATTATTAAAATAAATAAGATTCGCGCAGCAAAGAAAACGCATATGGAAGTCGTGCCCGCATATGTAAACAGTGTTCAAATCACACATGTGAGGTATCGCCGTGATCGTCAGAGCGAGAGCAATAATTCTAGCTGTAACTCTAACCTGGTAACCTTCTAAAAAAAAAATTAAAGCGTCGCCTATGGAGATTGTTAGGTACCATAGTTTGTTGCCATTCCATGAGTGCGTGAAATTATAAAGCATGACATGTTTGGTATCTATTTACTCGGCGTAACATCATCTTTCACATTAAAAAATTGGGCTAACTTTACTTTTTAATTTTTTTACAATTCATGAAAGTAATATATATATATATATATATATATATATATATATACACAGTACAGGCCAAAAGTTTGGACACACCTTCTCATTCCAAGAGTTTTCTTTATTTTCATGACTATGGAAATTGTAGAGTCACACTGAAGGCATCAAAACTATGAATTAACACATGTGTAATTATACATAACAAAAAAGTGTGAAACAACTGAAAATATGTCATATTCTAGGTTCTTCAAAGTAGCCACCTTTTGCAGCAGACACGTCTCTAGAACAACTGTTAAGAGGAGACTGTGTGAATCAGGCCTTCATGGTAGAATATCTGCTAGGAAACCACTGCTAAAGAAAGGCAACAAGCAGAAGATACTTGTTTGGGCTAAAGAACACAAGGAATGGACATTAGACCAGTGGAAATCTGTGCGTTGGTCTGATGAGTCCAAATTTGAGATCTTTGGTTCCAACCACTGTGTCTTTGTGCGATGCAGAAAAGGTGAACGGATGGACTCTACATGCCTGGTTCCCACCGTGAAGCATGGAGGGGGAGGTGTGATGGTGTGGGGGTGCTTTGCTGGTGACACTGTTGGGGATTTATTCAAAATTGAAGGCATACTGCACCAGCATGGCTACCACAGCATCTTGCATGCTATTCCATCCGGTTTGCGTTTAGTTGGACCATCATTTATTTTTCAACAGGACAATGACCCCAAACACACCTCCAGGCTGTGTAAGGGTGATTTGACCAAGAAGGAGAGTGATGGGGTGCTGTGCCAGATGACCTGGCCTCCACAGTCACCGGACCTGAACCCAATCAAGATGGTTTGGGGTAGGGTTGTCCCGATACCACTTTTGTAGGACCGAGTACAAGTACCGATACTTTTTTTCAAGTAGTCGCCGATACCGAATACCGATACTTTTTTTAAACGTGTCCCCATATGCAGCCATGTCCCCCACATATTGCAGCAATGTCCCCCACATATTGCAGCCATGTCCCCCACATATTGCAGCCATGTCCCCCACATATTGCAGCCATGTCCCCCACATATTGCAGCCATGTCCCCCACATATTGCAGCCATGTCCCCCACATATTGCAGCCATGTCCCCCACATATTGCAGCCATGTCCCCCACATATTGCAGCAATGCCCCCACATATTGCTGCCCCCACATATTGCAGCCATGCCCCCACATATTGCTGCCCCCACATATTGTGCCCCCACATATTGCTGCCATGTGCCCCCACATATTGCTGCAATGTGCCCCCACATATTGCTGCCATGTGCCCCCACATATTGCTGCCATGTCCCCCCACAGACAGCCATGATGTCCCCCTACCTGATGATGCCGCCGTATATACAAAGCTGCCGCCGCAAACATTACACCACCTTTCGTTTTTCAATAGCTGTTTTGCCTATCACGCGCCCTGTGTAAAGGACACTCCCTCTGGTTCGGGATTGGACAGATCCGTCCAATCGCTAGCAAGGGGGAGTGTCCTTTACACAGGGCGCGTGATAGGGAAAACAGCTATTGAAAAACTAAAGGTGGTGTAATGTTTGCGGCGGCAGCTTTGTATATACGGCGGCGGGGTCAGCGGGGGCGACGGCGGTGGCGGGGGGGTATTCTATTTGGGTATCAGGGGTATTTCCGGGAGTACAAGTACTCCCGCAAATACTCTGAATCGGTCCCGATACCGATACTGGTATCGGTATTGGGACAACCCTCGTTTGGGGTGAGATGGACCACAGCGTGAGGGCAAAAGGGCCAACAAGTGCTAAGCATCTCTGGGAACTCCTTCAAGACTGTTGGAAGACCATTTCAGGTGACTACCTCTTGAAGCTCATCAAGAGACTGCCAAGAGTGTGCAAAGCAGTGATCAAAGCAAAAGGTGGCTACTTTGAAGAACCTAGAATATGACATATTTTCAGTTGTTTCACACTTTTTTTGTTAGGTATATAATTCCACATGTGTTAATTCATAGTTTTGATGCCTCCCATGTGAATCTACAATTTTCATAGTCATGAAAATAAAGAAAACTCTTGGAATGAGAATGTGTGTCCAAACTTTTGTTCTGTACTGTATATATATATATATATATATATATATATATATATATATATATATATATATATATATATATATATATATAATGTTTGGGGGGTTCTAAGTAATTTTCTAGCAAAAAATACGGATTTTAACTTGTAAACACCAAATGTCAGAAATAGGCTTAGGCATGAAAGGGTTATCTTTGTATGGTAGGGATGGTGGTAAGTGGTCCTGATCTGTTGAAAGAGCAGCCAAAATAGGCAGAAAATTGCTGTGCCTATGGCTGGAGTTGGAAAACACTTTAATAATGTCATCTCAGAAATAACACAACATTTATACTTTTTTCTTTTGTAGAGAACTTAATGATTTTAACTATAATTCACTATAAATTGTACATCCAAATAAAACCCGGTGTTCTAATAGATAGGACAGGTGCTGTCTGCTACACAGCAGAAAGGGGATCTTAATGGCCTGTGTGTACATGTTTAAAATTAGTTACAATGTATTTTATCCCAGCACTTTGCTACACAAAAAAATAATAATAATAATCTGATTCAACTCTGGTAAATAGTTTCTTTTTATCTTCAAAGTACATTGTACTGTATGAAGAGATTCTCATTCGTACAGCAAGCTTGCATTGAAATACAATGTCTATCAACTCTACAGGAGTTGGATTTTTTGCAGTGTTTACTTTAATGGGACATAATCATCATACTTTGATTTCTTCATGCACTTATACATGTTTTATCTCTTATTTTCCCAGCACGATTTCACAAAGCAAACATTATCTGTATAGTAATCTGCAGATCATCTGAATTTTGAAGTTTTACCATTACATGGTTTTGATAAGACACAGAGGGGTTGATTTTTCTAAAGGCAAATAGACTGTGCACTTTGCAAGTGCATTTGCACAAATTATTCTCTAGAGCTTAGTAAATGTGGTAAAGTTTCACATTGTAAAGAATACCCAATCAGGTGCAAGGAAAAAAAACAAACAAAAAAAAAAAACATGTATTTTTGCTTGCCCGTGATTGAACGATGGAAATCAGCAGAGCTTTACCATATTCACTAAGCTCTGGGGCAAATGAGTGTAGCTGCACTTACAAAGTGCACAGTTTATTTGCCTTTAACCCTTTCACATTCATTGTACAGACCTGACAGCGGGATGACAATGCCTTGGTCATGAAAGGGTAAAACCTTCTGGAGGTCAAGTGGTTAAAGGATTTCTCAATGACCACATGTCACTTGCTAAGTTAATTTAGCTCCACTTATTGGGGAAGTAGGCAGGAAGATTCCTTGCATCATATCCAGTGGCATTTCTTACCAGTCCCAGAGTCCAACTCCACCCTTTTCCAATGAACAGACTTGCTGACACACTACGTGTCTAAAGTTGGAGCCTGCACACAACTATTGCATTAAAAGATACTAGATGAGCGTGTTAGTCGTGACTTAGGTAATCAGAGAAAGAGTGCAAAGTGGTGGCAGCTTCTGGCACAAAGTCATTTGGAGTGATGAGACCAAAATTTAATGTTTTGGCCACAACCATAACGCTACATTTGAAGAGGAGTCAACAAGGCCTATGATGAAAGGTACACCATTCCTACTGTGAAACACAGAGGTGGATCCCTGATGATTTGGCGATGTGTGAGCTACAAAGGCACAGGAAATGTTGTCAAAATTGATGGCAGGATGAATGCAGTATGTTATGAAAAAATACTGGAGGAACATTTGCATTCATCAGCCAGGAAGCTGCGCATGGGACGTACTTGGACATTCCAACATGACAATGATCCAAAACACAAGGCCAAGTCGACTTGTTATTGGCTAAAGCAGAATAAAGAGAAAGTTCTGGAGTGGCCATCCCAGTCTCCTGACCTCAATATCATTGAACCACTCTGGGGAGATCTAAACATGCAGTTCATGCAAGACTTCCCAAGAATTTACAGGAACTGGAGGCTTTTTGCCAAGAGGAATGGCATCTGAGAAGACAAAGAGCCTCATCCACAAATACCACAAAAGACTTCAAACTGTCATTGATTTTAAAGAGGGCAATACACGGTATTAAGAACTGGGGTATGTAAACTTTTGATTAGGGTAATTTGGGTACTTTCTGTTGTCATTATGATTTAAAAAGAGTAAACACAGTTGATTGATAATAAATGGCTTCATCCAAACACTAACCATGAGTGAAAGAAAAGTATTTTGTGTTTTCATTCATAGTCTCTGAAAAATGGCCAAGAAATCATAAATTCTGCCAGGGTATGTAAACTTATGAGCACAACTGTATGTTCCTATCTATGTGCTTTAACTGTTGGGCTGTTGGGCTTTAGCTGTTTCCAGCCTGGACTGTCTTTTATTATTTTACTTTCTATGCATCTTATTGACAACAATAAAAACATATCTGCTGATAAATAAATACTCGTCTGGAAAGGCTTCCCTGGTGAGGCCTAAATATTATTGATTTAAACCAGAACTAAAATCTTTCAAGGGGCTGTAAACCTTCCGTTTTTTACCTTAAAGGGGAGGTTCCCCTAAAAAGAAACTTTTAACATTGCCTGTCTTTTCTTAATAAGATGTAGAATCGGCTGGTAGTTTAAAAAAAAAAAGTCCGTACATACCATTTTCGGCATGTAGTCTCACCGCCGCTTCCGGGTCTGGCGGCCGGGGATGGGCGTGCCTACTTAAATGACAGGCATCCGATCAACGCATACAGCGCGTCACGAGATGCCGAAAGAAGCCGAACGTTGGTGCGCATGCGCCGTATAGAGCCGCACCAACGTTCGGCTTCTTTCGGCATCTCGTGACGCGCTGTATGCGTCGATCGGATGCCTGTCCCCACACATCATACCCGGAAGCGGCGGTGAGACTACATGCCGAAAATGGTATGTACGGACTTTTTTTTTTTAAACTACCAGCCGATTCTACATCTTATTAAGAAGAGACAGGCAATGTTAAAAGTTTCTTTTTAGGGGAACCACCCCTTTAATGTATCCTATGTGGGCGCCAGGGCCAGGTCAAGTTCAGGAATTGGTGTCTATGGACACAAATGCTAAACTCGGGAGCACGCCACCAGCGCTTCCCAGATGGGGTTATCTGAACCCGGGAGGAGCTGTCGAGGGACCCCAGAAGACGTCATTCGGTGCCACACTGTGCAAAACGAGCTGCACAGTGGAGGTAAGTATGACATGTTTGTTATTTTTTAATCGAACCTTTAATACCCCTTTAATACTTACATCTGCTGCAATGTTCTGTGATGACCCTCACTAGTATCTTCTCTCTGGCTTCTTCCATGTACCGATCTTTGGCTCTATTGATTGTCTTGACACAGTGGAGTTGATTTACTAAAACTGGAGAGAGCAAAATCTGGCACATAGTAACCAATCAGCTTCCAGGTTTTTTGTAAAAGCTTAAAGTGTCTGTAAACCCCCCATACACCCAGTGAAGTGAACAGCCTCAGATGATAACAGAGATTAACATTTCCCTACATAGGTTTTACATCCATATCTGCTGTCGTCACATTTATTTACTGTTTAGAAAGTTCAGATCGCGTTAGGAAATTTTCTCTTCCTGTTTAACACAGAGGGGGTTATTTACGAAAGGCAAATCCACTTTGCACTACAAGTGCAAAGTGCACTTGAAATTGCACTGAAAGTGCACTTGGAAGTGCAGTCGCTGTAAATCCGAGGGGTAGATCTGAAATAACTGGAAGCTCTTCTGATTTTATTATCCAATCATGTGCAAGTTTTAATGCTGTTTTTTTTTTTCTTGCATGTCCACCTTGAATCTACAGCGACTGCACTTCCAAGTGCACTTTCAGTGCAATTTCAAGTGCACTTTGCACAAATGGATTTGCCATTCGGAAACAACCCCCACAGTGTGATGTCTGGGCATACAGCCAAGATAGCTAAAATTGCTGATTGGAGGAAAGGCACACACCCCCTCTCATCATAGGCAGAGACTCTCAGAGGCGTTTTGCATAAGGGTCAGCTCCCTGCTAATATATTTTAGCAATCTCCCCTGACAGAAATTTCAGGCTGCTTTTATCAAATGTGTCCGAGAATTTGTCAGCAGTTATCAGGCTGATAACAGAGGAACAGGTCAAGGGAGAGCTCTTTGAAGGGAGATAACAAAATACTGCAGATATATGTTCCCAGCTCAAATTTCATGAATTGAGTTTACATCCATGAACAAGCTGAAGTTAGAAGCTGATTAGCTACCATGTATAGCTGCACCAGATTCTGTGTGCACCAGTTTAAGTAAATCAACCCCAGTGTAAAGAAGAGTGTGAGCAGGAAGACAAGTCTCATTTATTGCAGAAGACGCATTGCAATAAAGAGCCTGTCTGCTCATTATTTTTGTATTCAGTCTTTGATTCTACGTTCAGTGACGGTCTTTCATTTTGCACAAAAAAAATAATAATACAGTAGGATCCATAGTTCACAAATGGAAAATAGCGTAATTCTGGTCAACTCAAGACATGGCAATTTTTAGAACCAGATGTGTTATAAATAAAACATGCGCTCTTAAATGATTGTTTAAAGTTTACCTAGGCCTTTACAGCCGAAAGCTAAGAGAGGTGTGATTACTTGGCTCTAATAAAGATTGACAGCTATGACACCCTGCTTATTGGTAATATGTGCAACTTTATAAATAAATGAAAAACATTCCCTTTACTTTGGCTAAACTGAAAACTGATGTCTCACAATAACATTTCAAATATCATTTGTAGGATTGCACCACTTTCCTAGCTTTTGGTCTTCAAGGCTTTACGAACCAGTGAAGAACGGCAGTGAAATGGACCTCAAGTGTAAATATTACCTAAGTTCAGTTGAGGTCAGGCGATTATTTTGAATGGCACTTCTTTTTTTTAATTATAAACCGGTGTGCTCTAAAATTAGGCTGTCAAAGCATAGCCTAGATCTTAGTAGGCAACTGCTCTCCTCATGTCATACTCATGTCAGAGTTGAGCGCTTTGTTCTGACATAAAAAGCAAGATCCTCAGTAAAGTGTGATATTAGAATAAAGTGGTTTCTGATTTCATACACACTACATTCCTGCCTTGTACATGCATACATACTTCTGATGGGCTTTTAGAAACGCCTTCATGAAGAGTTTTTTGCATTGCTTTATATTAGGTTGTAGTTACATGGAGTAAAAACTCTCTGAACTTCTTCCAGCAGTTTTCTAGCATGCAAATAAAGAAAGGTGATGTAACGAAACGTCCCACACTCGGCTTGAGTGCTTTCGTCATATACCACTTCCTCCCAGTCTGAATATAGATATCAGATATTCCAACCGCTCACAACTACAAACAAGACGATACTTGCTAGATTTCTGAACATGGACTGTTTATTAGAACAATAATACAAGTCTTATATACAGTAGAAGTGGAGGTTCACCCATCCTGCTCATAATAATTTAACAATACACTTGTAACCAGAAACATAAATTAACATGAGCTAATTAACTAATCCCTTACAGCAGCCGATGTGACTCCCTAACTACAATACACATGTAATGCCCTGCTCCTGTTGGGTAGGCGCTATTTGTAAATATAAGTCATCTGAGCTGTAGTTTAGCTCAGAGTGATTATGCCAAATTATTGTTTTCTGTTCCAGTTCAACTGCGTTGCATATTTTCCACTTGACTGTGGGTGTCTCTGTCACCACGTGTCAAAATTGGAAATGCAGCGCGTTGGGTGCATTGAGTATTTTCTTCCAGAAGCAGCTCAGTGGGCCGCTGTGCATTCTGGGAGAGGGTACTTAGGGGACAGACACTGTTCTGTCGGGTCTTCCGATCCTGACCTGATGGCCCTCCTGGCCTCAGGGATGTGCTAGCAGTTTTTTTCCGGCCTTTGGGCCTGCTGGCCCAAGGTTCTGCTTATGAGAGTAGACCCACGAGTTTCTGGGGCTTACTATTCAAGGGATGGTCTTGTGCTATCTTCTCTGCAGGAAGAAGCCGAACAATTGAGGATTCAATTAGAGGACGCATCCCGGCCAATCTACCTCACAGTGCTGCTGGCTGGCTGAAAAATCCTGGTACGGTGTAGCTGTGTCTTTGGAACTTTAGCAAAATGTGTTGGTGGTTACACGGTCCTGTGGCAGAAGACTGTGCAACGACTCGTTTACACTCATCAAGTCTTTGGCAGAGACTTTTGAACCAGCTTCGCACCGGTTTCTAGGTCAGTGAGAGAGGCCTATCCGATGGTCGCTGAATCCAGTGTGGAAACGGTTTGTCCTCTGGATCCGGAAGTGGGGTCAATGTTCTGTACCGACGCGTTTCATTCTCATGAACGTCATCTGGGGCCAGATGACGTTCATGAGAATGAAACGTGTCAGAACAGAACATTGACCCTACTGCCTGACTTATTTTAAAGCCCTTGTTATGTTCACCTAAAATGTGAGTGTACATTTTTAATAAATACTGCAAGATAACGTTTTACGGATTTACGCTATGTGCACCCTTGTCTTTTTCTTCTTGTTTTGCACATCCTGAATTGCCTGGATGATATATCATCACCATTTGGAAGTGTCTATTAGTATCATCTGGCTGAATTGGTTTCGTATTGAGCAATATCCATATGAACGCCTTAGGAGTTCCATAGACTTATTCAACATTGGAGTCGATTTGGATCCTAGATATCATTACTTTACAAGCTTGATCGGCCTGATAAGTGTACACTTACTTGGGTCCGATCCCTCCGGTAAGCCTTCCAATAATACTACTTGGTGGTGGATCTTCTATCAATAATTTGATCACACAAGTCACTTTCAACTGAACTATTTGGATTGTTTCACAGATCTATATTCCATATATTCACACTGTGGACTGTATGAGCACTTTTGGTGTTCTTATGTAATTTGCCATAAGACTTATTTGCATAGTCTTCATTTTTTCTTTTAGCGCTACACTTATTTTCTATGTTTGGTTTGTTTTGCAAAATGTATCTATTTTGTGGTGTTGGCTGCTATTCATTTACTGTATCTGAGTAGCGCGGTGAACATATGTACTTACTGTATATATCATTTTGCACTTGAGAGAACATGGACCTGAATCCAAAGTAACATCACCTCAAGGGTCCCCAGGCATACAGCTCACAAAGAAAACCATTCCCCCAAATGCCAGGGCCCAGGGCCCATGATTGAAATGCAAGAGGCTAGCATTCAGTCCCCTCCAAAAGCCTCTGTCCTGGCTGGGTCTGTCACAGGTGACAATAGACTTTGATCAGGTGTTTTATTATTTACACATTTTGAGAGCTTTTACATTTTTCTATTTTGCAAAGGAGGCTTTAGGAGTACTTAGACCACTTAAGGAATCCTAAAAGACCTCCACAGAGCCTTCAAACATGGATCAGTTGTAGGACATAAAGCCACATTCAGTTCTGGGCACAGTGTGCCCCGTCTATAGATTGCCCCCTGCACTGCAGTATTTAATTATGTAGGAATAATTGCAAATATCTGGTAACATATTAAGTGTATTCAATAAAGAAAATGTCATGTAGAACATACAGACCTTTCTGGTATGTCCAATCAGAAATCAGGTTTTCCCATTACAAGGATGAATTTAACTATAATGTCATAGAAAGGTAATCATCAGCACATTGCAAACACAAACTTTCAATGGCTAAGTTGGAGCTGGAATGTTATATCTTTAACGTTTGCTCCACTGTGGCTTAGATATAAAGAATACAAGCAAACATATGAGACCCAGAACAAATCAAATTGACGTGACCTCAACACAAACCACATGTCAGATATCTACTGCTGAACTTTGAGGTCTCGTAATAAAATCAAAGCCATCATCTACTTTCCGAATCAATTACACTTGTCTTTTGTCACTATTAGATAGCTTTTGCATCCTAAGACATGCATGATTTGAAGGTTCTGCACCTATTTTATGTGATTATCAAACAAGCCTCATCAGTACTCCCCGTGGATGCTTATATGTATTGCCCACACAATACTTTTAATGCAATGCCATGTGAGCTCCATTAACCAAATAGACAGCAATGCAAATCTGAGATATGTACAAACAGAATCATTGTGCACAAACCCCATATAAAGTAATCAATGTGGATTTTAAATAATCATATTCATCCAGTTATTAGAGATTTTACCCTGATGTTTTCTTTTGTTGTTGGACATTATAAGCTTCAATCTTTGCCTGTATTATGTAGAAAAACAGAAAAAAATACTGCGCTAACTCTATATCATAAAAAACAGCAGCAGCTCTACCATGTGATAACATAGAATGTGGTAAAGAGAAAAATAAAAGCTGCGCTTACAGAATAAAGAACCAATATTGCAATCAGTCCATCATGTGACAAAGTGTGTATACCAATGATATGACATATAATCATAAATAAAATGCTAATGATATTAACAAATAAAAAAAGTCTATATACACCAGTGAAGGGAATAATGAATGAACATTAGTGAAAATATAATCACAACAGTGATAGAAGATGAATAAAAAGAGACCGTGATATACCAACTGAGGTGATGATGGAATCTTGAAAGCATGAGACCCAAAGTGAACACCTTAAAAACACTTGTGCTCCACCACCATCTGAATAAACCGATTACCAGAGGCAAGTTAGTATTAGGCCTATCAAATAATCCAATCTGCGACACTCCAGAAGATCAGGAAGGATCCAAATCCAATGGGGATAAGCACGGTCAATTGGTTCCCAGTGTGCCAATATTCATACCCCCCCAAAAAAAAGAACACTCATAGGGCCAGATTCATGAAAGGTTACGCTGGCGGATCGAGTGATCCGCCAGCGTAACAGTGGCTTTGAGCCGGCGTTTCTGTTTTCTGTAACCAGAAAACAAGAAACGCCGGGTTGAAGTTCCGATGCGAGCAGCGTAACTGAGTTTCGCCATCGCATCGTTACTTCAACTTAAAAATGGCGCCGGGGGCGTTCCCGCCGATTTACGCTCAAAAAATATGTTAATGAGCGGAAATCGGCAATTCACGATCGAAATCCGGCGCGACGCAGTGACGTTACGACGTTTCCGGACGGGATACGCGGCGCATAGATATACCTACATGGGGCTGGAGTATCCTATGTTAGGTATAGGCGTCGTCATCGCGTCGGGAAAAAAAAAAAAAAACGTCGCTTGCGTAAAACGGTCATGAATGGGAATGTGACGTCATTGACGTTCATTCACAGATTTTGGAGCATGCGCACGGGGATGTTTTGACACTCGACGCATGCGCAGTACGTCGGCGGTGGGATCGCGCGTAGTTAGCATACTACACGCCCCGTACCCGCGACATTTGAATTCCGCCGGCTCATTTGCGATGCGCTGCCGCAACTTTATGAGCAAGTGCTTCGTGAATGACAGCACTTGCTCCTAAAAATTCGGCAGCGCAACGCAAATCAGAAGCGTTACTCCAGAGCAAAGATGCTCTGGAATACGTGAATCTGGCCCATAGTGTTATACAGCACCGTAAGGGTTTATTAAAAATTAAAAACTCACTTACACAGAATCGATAAAATCATGTCCATAAGAAAAAGCTGGCCGGCCTGCAGACACCTGTCCACTGGTGATGAAGTCAGCGCGTCAACCTGTCGGACGTATGTTTCGTGTCAGGTACACATCGTCAATGGGGAACCATTGCCTGTCCACTGGTGATGATGTCAGTGCGTCAACCTACCTTTTTTTTTTTAAGCCGGCCGGCCTGCAGACGCATGTCCGCTGGTGATGACATCAGTGCATCAACCTCCCATTTTTTTTTTAAGACGGCCTGCAAACGCCTGTCCATGGGTGATGATGTCAGCACGTCAACCTCCCCTGTATTGTTATGTATAAAATGCAGAGCTGAAAAGTCCCAGCTCTAACTGCATTGGCATGAGAAAATCATTTGTTATATTGGAGGTAATTTACTATAGAAACAGAAGAGTGAATTGCAAAGTGAAATTTGGTGAAATAGATGAAGCTGTGTTCATGTTAAACACCCAGTCATAGGCAAAAACCTATTTTTTTTTCTTCTTAAAAGTTACCAAGCAAAAAATGTAAGTTGGCACAGGTAAACTTTTTTTTTTTTTTTACTGATGATCACTTTGCAAAGTAAACGTAATTTTTTTTCTAGGTTAAGAGCTTCTAATAATGTAATAATGAACACCTATTGCGTCATAATTTTCTTTCATTATGCTCATCTTTTCCAACTATATAATAGCTTTTGCATAATGAATGCTTGATTACTGTATTTAATGGCGTATAACACACACTTTTTCCCCCTGGGAAAAAAGGGTAAACTGTTTTTTATTTAACCAACAGGGTTGCAGGGATTGGGCGGTCCGCCCCGGGTGCCTCCTCACCCTGGAACAGCGCTGCCAGCATACTTTAAAGTTAAGAAAACATTACTGCCAGTCCTTTCTCATACACTGCTCCTCCTGTGACACCCTCAATGTAAATGAAAGCCTCTAAATACCTCAATTAACACCACTCTTTATGACCACTCTTCTCCTCCCGCTCTGACTCCTTGAGTGTAGCTTTTGATTGGAGGAGGAGAGCGGTCATGTGACCATCAATGAAACAGCAGAGGAGAGCAGTCACAAGACCATCCCCATGAAAAAGCATTAATTGAGGTATTTAGAAGCTTCAATTTACCACAGTGACACAGGAGGAGCAGTGTATGAGAAAGGGCTGACAGTGATGTTTTCTCAACTTCAGAGTATGCTGGCAGTGCTGTTCCAGGAGGCTGAATGGCTTTATAATGAATGTGGGCTGTGTATTGTGCAGGGAAAGGGGGCTGTGTACCGTGCAGGGAAAGGGGGATGTGTACAATGCAGGGAAAGGGGGCTGTGTACCGTGCAGGGAAAGGGGGCTATGTACCATGAGGGAAAGGGGCTGTGTACCATGCAGGGAAAGGGGGCTGTGTACCGCGCAGGGAAAGGGGGCTGTGTACCATGCAGGGAAAGGGGGCTGTGTACCATGCAGGGAAAGGGGGCTGTGTACCATGCAGTGAAAGGGGGCTGTGTACCGTGCAGGGAAAAGGGGCTGTGTACCATGCAGGGAAAGGAGGCTGTATACCATGCAGGGAAATGGGGCTGTGTACCGTGCAGGGAAAGGGGGCTGTGTACCGTGCAGGGAAAGGGCACTATGGAAAGATTTATATACGTGTGCATGTTATACGCCGATAAATACGGTATTTTGCACGGCTACTTACTAGTTATATGACTACTTTACCTACACTATGGGCCAGATTCAGGTAGTCCAGAGCATCTTTGCTCTGGAGTAACGCTTCTCATTTGCGTTGCGCTGCCGAAATTTTAGGAGCAAGTGCTGTCATTCACGAAGCACTTGCTCCTAAAGTTGCGGCAGCGCATCACAAATGAGCCGGCGGAATTCAAATTTAGCGGGTACGGGGCGTGTAGTATGCTAACTACGCGCGATCCCGCCGCCAACGTACTGCGCATGCGTCGAGTGTCAAAACATCCCCGTGCGCATGCTCCAAAATCTGTGAATGAACGTCAATGACGTCACATTCCCATTCATGACCGTTTTACGCAAGCGACGTTTTTTTTTTTTTTTTTCCGACGCGATGACGACGCCTATACCTAACATAGGATACTCCAACCCCATGTAGGTATATCTATGCGCCGCGTATCCCGTCCGGAAACGTCGTATCGTCATTGCGTCGCGCCGGATTTCGATCGTGAATTGCCGATTTCCGCTCATTAACATATTTTTTGAGCGTAAATCGGCGGGAACGCCCCCGGCGCCATTTTTAAGTTGAAGTAACGATGCGATGGCGAAACTCAGTTACGCTGCTCGCATCGGAACTTCAACCCGGCGTTTCTTGTTTTCTGGTTACAGAAAACAGAAACGCCGGCTCAAAGTCACAGTTAGGCTGGCGGATCACTCGATCCGCCAGCGTAACTGTTCCTGAATCTGGCCCTATATTGTCAAAAGTATTGAGATGCCTGCCTTTACATGCACATGAACTTTAATGGTATCCCAGTCTTAGTTTGTAGGGCTTGATATTAAGTTGGCCCACCCATTGCAGCTATAATTACCAGCTTCAACTTTTCTGGGAAGCTGGTCCACAAAGGTTATTAGTGTGTCTATGTGAATGTTTGACCATTCTTCCAAAAGTGCCTTTGTGAGGGCAGGCACTAATGTTGGATGAGAAGACCCGGCTTACAGTCTCTGCTCTAATTTATCCGAAAGGTGTTCTATTGGGTTAAGGTCAGGACTCTGTGCAGGCCGGTCAAGTTCCACCACCCCAAACTCGCTCATCCATGTCTTTATGGACCTTGCTTTGTGCACTGGTCCAAATCATTTGGTGGAGGGGGGATTATGGTGTGGGGTTGTTTTTCAGGGGTTGGGCTTGGCCCCTTAGTTCAAGTGAAGGAAACTCTTAAGGCATCAGTCAAGTTCCTCCATCCCAAAACCTGCTCATCCATGTCTTTATGGACCTTCTTTTGTGAACTGGTGCGCAGTCATGTTGAAAGAGGAAGGGGCCACCCAAACTGTTTTCACAAATTAGGGAGCATATAACTGTTCAAAATATCTTGGTATGCTGACACCTTAAGACTTCCCTTCACTGGAACTATGGGGCCAAGCCCAACCTCTGAAAAACAACACCACACCATAATCCCCCCTCCACCAAATGATTTGGACCAGTGCACAAAGCAAGGTCACATTACAGCAACTAGGTTGGGAGATATTGCCACATCCCCCTTACAGCCCGGACCTCGCTCCGAGTGATTTCCAGCTGTTTGGACCCCTAAAATAGTTAATTGGAGGTCAGCATTTCAGCACTGATGAGGAAGTAAAGCACTCTGTCCTAGGATAGTTCAGGCGTACTGACAAATCTTTCTATGCCAAAGCTTTCCAATCGGTAGTTAAATGCTGAGATTAGAAACTTTTTGTATATAAAAGTAGGGCCAAGCTTAACATGTACAGGAAAAGTGGAGATCTGCATATGACTTCAGCTGCCTGCATCGTTACATCAATTTGATGCACCATTTCACTGAAGACAACGTCTGCTTATGCAGTTCGCTGTAAGAGGCAGATTCACAAAAACAGCTTCTCTACTGCAAATTCAGAGTTCAGTCTGTCCTACAAAATGTAGCTCTAGCAAAAATTTGAAGCCGTCTACCTGACATGAGACAAGATGGGGAAAAGAGAACAGAGAGCTTATGATTTACAAGGATTGAAATGCTAATTTCTGTATACACAGAAGCATCAGGGCACCTGGCATGTTTCATAACAGGAAGCTGCATCAGGAGTTCTACAAACACCACCAGCAGACTGTACAAATGATTAGTGGGCAACTCTGTGCACTAAACAATACACTAACCAATACCTACTGTTCTGCTAATTCTAACTGGGAACCATTATAGCAGATGTACAATACCTTTTCTTCTAACCTAGGTTAACAACCTCCCCTGCTGTTCCTGGCATTTAGGGAGGTTCTCAACAATTTGTCAGTCAGCAGTTGTAGTCAGTGTCTGGCCTCCAGTGCCAGTAGAGCAATGGACAGTGTCAGTCAGTAGGTTAGTGGATGTGCCAGTATGGCTGTGGACAATGTTAGTCAGCAGGGCAGTGGAAGAGCAATGGACAGTGCCAGTCAGCAGGGCAGTGTATGTGTCACTAGGGCTGTGGATAGTGTTAGTCAGCAGGGCAGTGGAAGAGCAATGGACAATGTCAGTCAGTAGGGCAACGGATGGTGTCAGTAGAGCATTGAATGGCACCAGTGAGTACAGCAGTGTACGGTGTCAATAGTGTGTAGCACTCACCCCCGAAGGAGCTGCTGGTTAGAATTGGGATGGCATCATACCTCATGGCTCTGGTGAAGTGTCTTGGGTGAACGATGAAATGCAATAGCAGTAAAGGAATGTGCACAGATAGGAAGTCTCTTTATATGTGCTCTTTATTACCCAGCTGGGTAAAAACAGTTAACAGGTGATGGGAAGGATAGACAAAGGTTGGAAGGAGAACAGCAGATTCAGGCCTTGGATATGGAAACAGTCCTGTCTCCAACAACAATCAGTTTTTCTTTTACCACTCCAGCCTGAGTGGGTATAGCGTACCTGGACAGGTCTCTCTCACAGACCTGGCAGCCAGAGTATCGTTTGGAACTTGAGAAGTATGTCTCTGCCACAGACTCTTCTAAATGACCGTCAGGAAAGCGCCTCTGCCACAGGCCTTCCCTGAGTACAGATACGGAGGAACGCCTCCTGAGTAAAGTTCTGCCTGAATCTTCCTGTAACGTCGCTCAGGTACCCACCGAGAGAGGAATAAATCCCTCAGTGTCCAGTACCTTGATCCCCGATGGTTTGTCTCAATACTGTTGGACCTCCAGCCTCTCAATGGCGCTCCTCAACTGGACTCCCCACCGAACAGCCAAACTTGTTTGGGATCTCTAGAGGTGAGAACCCAGTCGATCACTGGGTCCCCGTAATCCTCAGGTGTTCCGGACCAGCTTGGCTCCGGAACCAAGAACACTGCGTAGCACCTACACCCCGGCCCGGTAGACCATAACGCTCGGGGCGTGGTGATGTGGCCACCCTAAAGGTGAGTGCCACACTCCAGGAAGAACCACCTAAAATGGCGTCTGCCTCATAAGTACCCTCTCCCAGCATGCCTAGCTAGGCCCAGGCCACCTGATTGGTCGCTTGGAGAGAACACCCGAACCTCAACTCCTACTGCTGGCACCTGTCGTCCTGGGGTGAACAACACCTCAGGCACAACAGAATGAGCCCACATCACAGCCGAGCTGAAACAGAGAGCCCTACAATAATCAGAATTGAGATCAGAGTCACTTACACTCTGATCATCCCCTTAAATTTACTAGCACCCGTACTTGGAAGTACATGGGCGCTACAAGTGTAAAGGACAGAATCAGTAGGGCAGTGGACAGAGTCACTAGGGCAGTAGTCAGTGTCAGTAGAACAGTGGAGGGTATCAATAGAGCAGTGGACATTATCAGTCAGTAGAACAGTGGATGATGTCAGTAGAACAGTAAACATTGTCAGTAGGGCAGTGGAAGGTGTCAGTGAACAGTTTCAGTCAGTGAGGTAGTGGATGATGTCAGTAGGGCAGTGTAAAGGGGACAATAGGGCAGTGGACAGTGACAGTAGAGCAGTGGATGGTGTCAGTAGGGCAGTGTACAGGGGTCAGTAAGGCAGTGGACAGTGACAGTAGAGCAGTGGATGGTGTCAGTAGAGCAGTGTACAGGGGTCAGTAGGGCAGTGGATGGTGTCAGTAGAGCAGTGTACAGGGCAGTGGCGTAATTATAGGGGTGCTGAGATCGCCATGGCGACCGGGCCCCTTGCTGCAGTGGGCCCTTGAGGGCCCCCTCTACTCTTTGATAGGAGGAGCGGCGGCTGAGATGAGTTTCACGATCGTCAGCTGCACAGTGTGCAGGGAAGGAGCTTGTCAAAAGTGAAAGTAGTGAGTGCCGTGCTCTTTGTCTCCCCCTAGAGTGCAGTACCCGGCAGGAAGTGCCAAGGTAAATGTCTCCCGTTTTTTTTTTACTATATACTGTATGTGTGTATATGTATATACTGTGTGTGTGTATATATGTATATACTGTGTGTGTATATATGTATATACTGTGTGTGTGTGTGTATATATGTATATACTGTGTGTGTGTATATATGTATATACTGTGTGTGTATATATATGTATATACTGTGTGTGTGTGTGTATATATGTATCAGTGGCGGCTGGTGCTCAAAATTTTTGGGGGGGCGCAAACGAAAAAAAAAATATTGCAGCCTCACTGTGCCCATCACATGCAGCCACTGTGCCATGCCACCAAATGTAGCCACTGTGCCATGCCACCAAATGCAGCCACTGTGCCATCAATTGTCACCACTGTGCCATGCCATCAAATGCAGCCACTGTGCCATCAATTGTCACCACTGTGCCATGCCATCAAATGCAGCTACTGTGCCCATCAATTGTCACCAATGTGCCATGCCATCATATGCAGTCACTGTGCCATCAATTGTCACCAATGTGCTATGCCATCATTTGCAGTCACTGTGCCATCAATTGTCACCACTTGTGTCACTAATTGTGCCATGCCATCAAACGCCACCACTGTGCCATCAATTGTCACCAATGTGCCATGCCATCAAAAGCAGCTACTGTGCCCATCAATTGTCACCACTGTGCCATGCCATCAAATGCAGTCACTGTGCAATCAATTGTCACCACTGTGCCATGCCATCAAACGCCACCACTGTGCCATCAATTGTCACCACTGTGCCATGCCATCAAACGCAGTCACTGTGCCATCAATTGTCACCTCTCTGCCATGCCATCAAATGCAGTCACTGTGCCATCAATTGTCACCTCTCTGCCATGCCATCATATTCAGTCACTGTGCCATCAATTGTCACCACTGTGCCCGGCCTGTGCTCATTGTTGCCTCTGTGCCCCATGATGCCACTGTGCCCCATGCTTCTACTGTGCCCCATGCTGCCACTGTGCCCCATGCTGCCACTGTGCCCCATGCTGCCACTGTGCCCCATGCTGCCCCTTTCCCTGTAAAAAAATCACTTACCTGACGCTTCCATGTCCTCCCTCGATGTCTTCTGCCGCCCTGGAGAAGCTTCAGCCAATCAGGTTCCTGAAAACCAGAATCCGGGAACCTGATTGGCTGAAACGGCTGTCAGTCTAATGCAAGGACCGCAGATTGTCTGCGCTCCGAGCATAGACTTCCGAGAGCCGGAGGGCGGGACTGGAAAAGCCTATCAGAGCCACTGGCTTTGATAGGCAGTTCCCCTCAGCCAACCAGCTGTCGCTATTCGGGTAACCGGCGTCCCATGTCCGGTTATACGAATAGACCAGGCAGCTGGCAACAGTAACACACGTCCAATGCATAGCATTGAACGTGTGTTACTTGCGAGAGGGGGTGGCGCTGCAGCGCCCTCTATAGACGGCCGCCAGAACTTCGGCTAAAATGTCAAAATGACATTTTAGCCGAATAAAAGTTCTTAAAGGGCCCGTTTTTTTTTTTTTTTATTTTTTTTTTTTTTGTGACTGCGGGAGGGGGGGCGGCGCCCGTGCGCCCATATGGGCGGGCCGCCACTGATATGTATATACTGTGTGTGTGTGTATATATGTATATACTGTGTGTGTGTGTATATGTATATACTGTGTGTGTGTATATGTATATACTGTGTGTGTGTATATATATGTATATACTGTGTGTGTGTATATATGTATATAATGTGTGTGTGTGTATATATGTATATACTGTGTGTGTGTATATATGTATATACTGTGTGTGTGTGTATATATGTATATACTGTGTGTGTATATGTATATACTGTGTCTATATATGTATATACTGTGTGTGTGTATATATGTATATACTGTGTGTGTGTATATGTATATACTGTGTGTATATATGTATATACTGTGTGTGTGTGTGTGTGTGTGTATATATGTATATACTGTGTATATGTGTATATACTGTGTGTGTGTATATATGTATATACTGTGTGTGTGTGTATATATGCATATACTGTGTGTGTGTGTGTATATGTATATACTGTGTGTGTATATGCGTATGTATGTATGTCTGTGTGTGTGTGTGCATGTATGTATGGATGGATGCATGTGTGTATGCATATGTATGTGTGTGTGTGTGTATATGTATGTACTGTATGTACTGTATGTGTGTGTATATGTATGTACTGTATGTATGTTTGTGTGTGTATATGTATGTACTGTATGTATGTGAGTGTGCATGTGTGTGCATGTGTTTATCAGTGGCAGTGCGTCCATAAGGGCGCATGTGTGCCGATCCCTCTCCCCAGTCACTCCCTCTATGCCACCGCTGCCACCCCCATATTTAGGTGACCGTCTCCTTTTCGGGCGCCTGAATCACAGGGGTGGTGTTGAAGCACCTGATTAGAGCCATAGTCTCTAATAGGCTTCAAAATAGGTGAACCGCGAGCGCCATGCTGGGCGCTCACAGTCCACCCAGGTGTGTTAGAAAGGCAAATTAATATTCACTTTCCTAACACTGAACCACCTCTCCACCAATCAGGTGTGTGGGTCTGTTACCCATCACCTGATTGGCTGAAACAATAGGAGCGGCTATTGGACACTTATCAGGAGGAGAGGACGGGAGATGAGGATGGCAGGAGATGCATGGAGGACCCTGGCAGTCACCCACAGCCCCACGAGACAGGGTAAGAGTCGGACGGGGCGAGGGGGGATTCACAGTGGTGGCATTCGATGGCACAGTTGCAGCATTTGATGGCAAACTGGCAGCATTTAATGGGCACACCAGTATTTTCTGGGCACACTGGCGGCATTTGATGGGCACAGTGGCAGAGTTTGATGGGCACCGTGGCGGCATTTGATGGTGCAGTGTTTAAATGGGCACAGTAGCAGCGTTTTGGCAAAAGTAGCAGCATTTGATGGAAACAGTGGCAGCGTTTGGCACAGTGGCAGAGTTTGGGCACAGTGGCAGCATTTGCTAGGCACAGTGGTGGCGTTTGATGGGCACAGTGGTGGCGTTTGATGGGCACAGTGGCAGCATTTGATGGGCACAGTGAGAGCTTTTGATTTGCACTGCAAATTATGTTTTTTTAAACATTTTTCCATTTGCTTGTGCCCCCCTAAAAATTTTGAGTCCCCTATTTGTGTACAATCAGAACCTATTTGTTTATTTATTTTTTTTGCTTGTTCATAGTATCTTAAAAAAATGCTATGCCTCTGAAAAGCGATCCATGCTTGGATCGTTTTTCAGAGACATTTGACAGCCGGTGAAGAGGCAACATGTTGCTTCCTGACTGCCTGTTTTAACCCCTTAAATACATCATCACTATGCTGCAACTGCATGCAATGCACACAGTTGCAAGGGGGTTGCAGTGTAGCCACATTCACCTAGGGGTATACTTCAAGGGTGCCCTGACTGGAAAAAGATTTCGAAACACCGACATACTGTAGAAGAATCGATTTCTCCATTTTCCTCCTGCAGCCGCTGAATGCCTGCGGGATGGAGAGGAAAAAAAGCAAGGGGAACTGGAGAAATCGGTTCATTTATATGCAGCCGCCTACTTGCGACCGTGTCCTGTAACGCTACCGGGCTCGGAGAAAAGAGCCCTATCTGGGGGTCAGGGGGGGGCCCTTCCTGGTTTCTTGCATCGGGGCCCTGAAGGTTCTAGTTACGCCACTGGTACAGGGGTCAGTAGGGCAGTGGATGGTGTCAGTAGGGCAGTGTACAGGGGTCAGTAGGGCAGTGGATGGTGTCAGTAGGGCAGTGTACAGGGGTCAGTAGGGCAGTGGATGGTGTCAGTAGGGCAGTGTACAGGGGGCAGTAGGGCAGTAGATGGTGTCAGTAGGGCAGTATACAGGGGTCAGTAGTGCAGTGGATATGTCAGTAGGGCAGTGTACTGGGGTCAGTAGGGCAGTGGATGGTGTCAGTAGGGCAGTGTACAGGGGTCAGTAGGGCAGTGGATGGTGTCAGTAGGGCAGTGTACAGGGGTCAGTAGGGCAGTGGATGGTGTCAGTAGGGCAGTGTACAGGGGGCAGTAGGGCAGTAGATGGTGTCAGTAGGGCAGTATACAGGGGTCAGTAGTGCAGTGGATATGTCAGTAGGGCAGTGTACAGGGGTCAGTAGGGCAGTGAGCAGTCTCAGTAGAGCAGTGAACTTATTGGCTCAGCAATGGCGGAGTGAAGTCATGGTGTTTAGTATGCTCTGCAAGGCAACATCTTCCTGACTGACATTAAACCGTATGCACAGCTAACCTACTCAGGATATTGGAGCTCCAAATGCTGCTCATAGACTCCTGAACGGATCATGTATATTTTAACTTCATGAATATTGTGCAGTTGTTTTTACATGATGACATGGATACAAGACTCCATCATAACTATGGAAATTGATATCTGGGAAACCACCGCAGCTAATACAGTATCTATAACTAGCATTTTTCTCAGGGCTTGTTCACACCATGTGCCACTAGTGAACTGTGTTTTTTCAGCAGCAGATCAACGCAGGTCGCTGCAACGGCATATAGAAAACAGTGCTGTCTTTGTGCTTCATTCATACCACAATATTGTTTACATGTGCATTGTGTTATAATGAAACCTGTCTGAACGTTAAGGTACAAAATGAAATTGTTGTTCGTATTTTGACCTTCCCAGGGACCTTTCACTTCACAACAGATGGCAAAAAAACACATGCCAAAAAACATAAAAACACAACATAATGCAATGCAATGCACATCAATGCAAATGCATTTTCTATGCATTGCAAGGAGTTTTGATGTGTAGCATGGTGTGAAATGGCCCCAAGCAAGAGGATTATATATATACCGTATTTATCGGCGTATAACACGTACAGGCGTATAACACGCACCCTAACTTTAAGATGGAAGTTTCGGGAAAACAACTTTCCACGGCCCCCTGTGTATAACACGCAGGCACAGTTTACCCTCTATTTTCAGGGTAAAAAAGTGAGTGTTATACAGCAAAAAATACAGTATATATATATATATATATATATATATATATATATATATATATATATATATGTTTTGTATCCATGTTATCCTGTACAAAAAAAAGGGGAAGCTTCATTTGTCCACCTCTCCCCCCTTCTTTGCTGCCAGATTTAAAACTTTTTCAGGGGGATGGGTACCAGATAAAGCCTGGAACCCCTCTTTAAACCATTAATGTGTTATAAATCCAAAGGTTCTTCTTTCTTTTTTCTTAGTTTGTTTTGGTATTTTTTTTAAGTGGAAATGTGATATTTTAGTGCAAAACTTATTATTATGGCCCCACTAGTCATATTATATCAGTATTGTGTAGTAAATGCTTTTAAGTGATTGTTGGCTATTTTAAGTCTAAACCATGTTACTATTGGCACTACTGATCACAGAACAATGGAAGATCACCACTGACAGTAATATCCAGCATGAGTAAAACTAGGATTTTTACCTTACAGTGCAGTAATCTGTATCTAGGATAACCAGAATTAAGGGGGAAGTATTTGCACAAGCAAAGTCAAATATTATCCTGGAGTTCCATTTTAATGAACTATCAAAGTAACAAACCCACAGCATGCACTGGCTTCAGAAATATCAGGTGGGATTTAAATCAAAGCTACTGCAGAAATATGTTTAAACTACACTTATATGGCCATGTCCAATTTTCAGTGGCCATGCCCACTCTTTGCAATGCCAGTGCCACTCATAGCACACCATCTTCTTCCCTTATAAGTAGTATCGTTCAAATTAAAATGTTGCTAGGTATGGTAATATATTATTTTCAAATGAGGGAATCTGCTGTGCTGCATTTTATTTTATTTTTTTTATTTTTAACTGCAATTATTTGCACTGATCATAGATCGCATCACCCCTTGGATTGTGACAGCCTGAGTCAGGGGATCAAGGTGGTGTGCTATGGTCTCATTTGTTTATTCTAATTTTACTCCTAGTATTGGTTAACATGCCCTTATATAATGCTTTCTCATTTTAATATTATTTATATGCGCTCAATTGAGCGACCATGTATTTCTAGGATTGATATGAATCATGCTGTCTGCAACTAGTAATATTATTTTAATTTAGGGTTCTCGCTCAAAATCATTTTAATTGACCAATTTTAGTTACCTACTGCTTTTACCGTGTTATTTATATGCAGATTGGGGTGGCACCTTGATGGATGTGGGGCTGATGTGATGAAGTGTGTGCACTTCAAGCAGCGTTCCTCTCCAAAGGTCCGTAGACTGTTGTGCTTTGTGATCATGGTGACATGACGTGCGCGCATGCGCGGGATGACCAATTATGTGTTAGGTCTTCAAATGGTAGAATTAATTCTTTATAAAGTCAGACTGCTTCTGAAGTAATGCAGTTAAATGTTCTGTTATTAAAAACATTTGGCGACCTTTTACTTTCTCATTAGAGATAATGTCTAAGGCCTTGACACAGTGGCATGTAAATCTATAATGCTATTAAACAGATGTAGACCCTCTAAAACTCATAATGTTTTCACAGTTCTAGGGCAGCTTGCAGTGTTCCTAAAGGTTGCGTCACTAATAGCTGGTCATATAATTCTCACCTGCTAGAGTTCACTTGCTTCTTAAAATCCTATTTAACTCCCTCAGGTGTAGCCCCTATTCTCCGTTATATATATATATATATATATATATATATATATATATATATAGGGTTTGTTGTAGTATCTAGCTCCAACCCGTCAACAGTGCGGTAGTCTGTGCTGGCATGCCTTCTTCCCATAGTGAATCTTGGTGCCATCTCTTCCCTAGATAAGTGACATGCACGAACCCCGCCATCCACATGATGTAAAAGAAAACATGATTAATCAGACCAAGCCACCTTCTTCTATTGCCCATGTGGTCCAGTTTTGATGCTCTCATGCCCATTGTAGGCACTTTTGGCTGTGGATACGGGTCAGCGTGGGCACTCTTACTAGTCTGTGGATATGCAACAGACTGCAATGCACTGTGACACCTTTCTACTGTAACCATTAACTTTTTCAGCAATTTGATCTGCAGTAGATCAAACTATCAGACTACATGGGCCAGTCTTCACTCTCTATGTGTATCAATAAGCCTTGTCCGCCCTTGACCCTGTTGCTGGTTCACCAGTTTTCCTACTTTGGACCACTTTTGATAGGTCTTAAACTCAGCAGACCAGGAACATCTCACAGGAGCTGCAGTTTTGCTCTGACCCAGTCATCTAGCCATTACAATTTGACCATTGTCAAAGTTGCTCAAATCCTTATGCCACGTACACGATCACTTTATGTGATGAAAAAAAAATGACGTTTTTTAAAACGTCAATTTTATTGACCGTGTGTAGGGGAAAACGTTGTTTTATGTCTTGTAAAAAAACGACAAAAAAAAAATTGAAGCATGCTTCAATTTTTTGTGTCGTTTTTCAAAACGTCGTTTTTTGTTTCACAAAAAGTCACTGTGTGTAGCAAAAAACGTTGTTTAAAACAATGTTTTTCAACCCTCGCATGCCCAGAAGCTAGTTATGAAGAGAGCTTCAATGGAAAAGAGTGGTGAACTTAACCTCGCTTTGCTAGAGCATTGTGAAAAAAACTATGGTGTGTAGGCAACATCGTCTTCGAAAATTGAAGTTTCAAAAACGTTGTTTTTTACTTCACAGAAAACGTCATTTTTTTCATCACATAAAGTGATCGTGTGTACGTGGCATTACACTTGCCCATTTGTTCTGCTTTAACTCCAGGGACACCATGTTCACATGTAGCTTAATATATCCCACATACTTTCAGATTTCATTGTAACAAGATAATTCATCTTATTCACTTTACCTGTACATGTCAGTGATCATCATGTTATGGCTGATCAGTGTATCTATATATATTATATTATAATTCTCCTCACCTAGTCAGTTTACAGTATATATACATTCATAGTTTAGTAGAATCCTAAGGTGTCATCCTCCCTGTGCTGAGACTCTCTCCTATCCCTTTGCACCTAGCAGAACTTAAAAGGGCTGTAAAGGTACAATTTCTTTATCGTACATCACGGGACACAGAGCGCATAGCCATTACATATGGGTTATATGGGTACCTTCAGGTGTGGACACTGGTGTAATCAACTTCACAGGAAGTTCCTCCCTATATAACCCCCTCCCACTGAGAGTGCTTCAGTTTTTTCGCCAGTGTCTTAGGTGTTGGTCACGTCTAGCTGTCCCTCGGAGGTCTCGGGACCCAGGATAGCTAGCCGGATCCGTCCGAAGTGCTTCAAAGCCAAGGTGTACGGTACCCGGGCCCTGCTGGAGTGGGGTGTTGCCTATAATGCCTCTCCTTGGAGGGCTGGATTCTGGGCTCCAGTGCCTTGGTCTCTTCCAGGACTAAACGCTACTGATGCCAGGATGCTATATAGGTCCAGGGGTGTGGGTTCCTTAAACACAGGACCCCGGTCCCTGAAGGTCCGAGACAATACCCACGGAGATGGGGGAAGATTGGGCCTCTTGCAATTTGCAATACCCTGCGGCGTGGAGCAGGTAAGAGGGAACCTGCGGGACTTGGTTCGACAGTAGGTATCCCCCTGGGGGTTCTGGGTTGGCTAACAGTATGCTTGTGCATCAGCCACTATCTCCACTATGTCTGTATGGGCAGGATGGGATACTAATGTTTTACCCAGATAACATGTAGATATATGTATACTTGTGTAAGATATATATTTGCTACTCACCCCAGGTCTGCCTGTTAGCATTGAGACTGCAACCCCACATGTTTTAAAAGAGGAAATTGCTGGTAAAAACTCCTGTTTCTTAGGAAGCCCATGGGGACAGCTTCCTCTCTGTGTGTGCACTACAATAAGATTAGTGCTTACCTGGTGTCTGTTGGTGCTGCCTAGCGCTGGTCCATGTTGTTCCTCTGCTCTGCTTCCTCCATGTGGTTTCAGCGTGGGGGGGGGTGCGCGCGCGTGTAGCGTCGGCGTGCGTCGGGGGGGCGGGCCAGCAGCGTCAGGGTCTGTTTAAAGAGAAAACTTTTTCTCTGGCTGGTCTTTCCCTCCTGGAGGCAGAGGAAGAAAGGATACAGAGCCTGCAGCTGGGTCTTTTGGCCACACAGGGACACCTAGTGGCGGTTTTGTGGATCTTCAGGTCTAGGACTTAGGTCCACTATTGACCAGCAAAAAAAAAAAAAAAAAAGGAAGTTTTTTTGCTTAAAGGGACTCAGCCTTAGATCCAGCAGTATCTGAGTTTACCTTGGACTCCGGCTAACGGGCATTGGTGTGTCAATACTCACAGGTTTCCTCAGTATTGCCACCTCCCAGGCGGGTAAAAAAAAAAAAAAAAAAAAAAAAATTATTTGGAAAAAAAAAAAAAAAAAAAACTAGTTTTTTTCATTTTCCTCATACCTGTCCTCATATTGGTTACTCCTAGCTGCAACAGTCAGGTGTTGGCTATAGGGGTGACTCAAGGTTGTACAATGGCTCCAAAGGGATCTGGACCAGCCAAGGCTGCTAAAGGTGCCAAAAAACAAAAGGGGTCTCCATCGGGGTCAGAGGATTTGGGCCAGGCTTCAACGGCCCCACCCTCGCCAGTTAGAACACCGAGTGGCATAGTACAAGAGCCATTGGGGGTGCTGGGGGCAGAGGCGGCCCCCGATCCACCCATTCCCGTTTACGTGACGGAAGAAATGCTAGCAGCCACCATGAGTGGGCTAGAGAAAAAGTTAACTGCGTTGTTTGCCCGTCCTTGGCCAAGTAGCAAGCGGGCTAGATCCCCCTCACCCAGTGTGGGGTTTTCAGATGCGGAGGTCTCCTCTTCAGAGGAACGGGACCCACAAGGGGATCAGGCAGACCCAAGTCCCGATGGTTCAGACAGGGAAGATTCCACTATAGATGAATATTTCTCGGCCTCTCAAGCGGAGAGCCTGTGGATCCAGTCTTTGACAGATATGGTTCGCACTGCCTTTAAACTTCCAGTGCCAGAACTAGTAGCCCCGGAGGTATCCTCATTGGGTTCTTTAAAGGCTCCATTAACTTGTGCGTCTTTTCCAATGCACCCCCTTCTGCGGAGCGTGATTTACCAGGATTGGGCTCGACCTGATAGAATCTTTGTCCCTCCTAAAAGATTCTCTATTCTCTACCCTATGGAAGAGGAATATTTAAAGAAATGGGCACTCCCCACAGTGGACGCGGCCATTTCCTGCGTGAATAAATCCCTGACCTGTCCGGTTGAAAATGTCCAGATGTTCAAGGATCCAGTCGACAAGAAATTCGAGACCCTACTGAAAGCCGCTTTCACCTCAGTAGGTGCCATGGTTCAGCCAGCAGTAGCAGCCATTGGTGTCTGTCAGGCCTTGAAGGATCAGGCAAAACATATATTAAAGGACATGCCGGCTCAGCATACTCATGAATTAGCAGAATTCCCTAGGGCTCTCTGCTTTGCAGTAGATGCTATTAAGGACTCCATCCAACAGGCATCCCGTTCATCTCTACTGATGGTTCACATGCGTCGTCTTTTGTGGCTAAAGAACTGGTCAGCAGAGGCACCCTGCAAAAAGCTTTTAGCAGGGTTTCCCTTTCATGGGGGAAGACTATTCGGGGAAGACCTAGATAAATATATCCACACCATATCAAGTGGGAAAAGTACTTCCTTACCGGTCAAGAAAAGACCGCGTGGGCCCACGTTTAAACGACAGGCCATTGTAGGCTCAGCCCCTTCGACTTCTCGTCAGTATCGACGGCCTCCCGGGCGTCCAGCGGTTAATAGCCGCCCACAGGGTCAAGCCGCGGCAAACAAGAGACCCTGGTCTCGCAAGCCGGCTAAACCA
Organism: Rana kukunoris; assembly: GCA_029574335.1. Classification (NCBI taxonomy): domain Eukaryota; kingdom Metazoa; phylum Chordata; class Amphibia; order Anura; family Ranidae; genus Rana; species Rana kukunoris. The sequence goes on from CM056049.1 coordinate 528,608,962, forward strand.
GTCATCAAATCAGATTCATGAAGGGGCGCCCCCACTCTCTCGGGTGGGGGGAAGACTTCGGTTTTTCTCCGAAGTCTGGAAGGCCAGAATTTCCGACTCGTGGGTTCGGTCCGTGGTAGCCACGGGATACAAACTAGAGTTTCGAGAAATCCCCCCTCCTCATTTTCAGGGGTCAAGTCTTCCAAGCGACCCATTAAGAAGGGCCTCTCTCGTAAAGGCGTTGGATCGCCTATTGCTCCAAGGAGTAATTGTAGAAGTACCAACCCAAGAATGGGGTCGGGGATTCTACTCCAACCTTTTTGTTGTACCAAAACCCAATGGCGACGTCAGGCCTATATTAGACCTCAAACGCCTAAATCGCTTTCTAAAGATTCAGACCTTTCGTATGGACTCCATACGTTCAGTGACAGCCAGCCTGCATCAGGGCGACTTTCTAGCATCTATAGACATAAAGGATGCATATCTGCATGTGCCGATTTTCCCAGCACACCACAAGTTTCTTCGTTTTACGATAAATCAAAGTCATTTCCAGTTCGTAGCCCTCCCTTTCGGGTTGGCAACAGCTCCGCGGGTATTCACAAAGGTGTTAGCCCCGGTGCTAGCCGTCCTAAGGACAGAAGGCATCTTGGTCCTGGCGTACCTGGACGATCTCCTGGTTATCGACAGATCAGCTTCCAACCTCAATCATGCAGTAGTCCGCACAGTGCGACATCTAGAAGAATTCGGGTGGATTGTGAACCAAGAAAAATCAAGGTTACAACCCACAAGGCAGTTGGAATATCTAGGCTTTCGGTTAGATACAGAATGCCAGAAGGTATTTTTACCTCAAGGGAAGATCAGGTCGTTGATTCAAACGATTCAAATAGTCTTAGGCAAAAAGAAGCCGACTATTCGCCTATGCATGCGACTGCTGGGAAAGATGGTGGCCGCCTTCGAAGCAGCGCCCTATGCCCAGATCCATACCAGAGTTCTTCAGGCAGCTATTCTCTCTGCTTGGAACAAGTCCATACAGGCATTAGACCGTCCATTAGCTCTTTCCCCAGGGGTCAAGCGCAGCCTGTACTGGTGGCTGATCCCTCAAAAATTGTCAAAAGGGAAAACCTTTTGCCCCATCACGTGGGAAATAGTAACCACAGATGCCAGCCTAACAGGTTGGGGGGCAATCTTAGGAAAACGGACCCAGCAGGGACAGTGGTCAGAGGCAGAAAGTCTGCTTCCCATCAATGTCCTAGAGATCAGAGCTGCTCGGTTGGCCCTGGTCACCTGGACTCTCCCCCTGCAGGGTCTGCCAGTAAGGATACAGTCCGACAATGCCACGGCGGTGGCATACATAAACCACCAGGGGGGCACAAGGGGCCTAGCGGCTCAAAGGGAAGTAAACCTGATTTTCTCATGGGCCGAAGCCCATGTACCCTGCATCTCAGCAGTGTTCATCCCAGGGATAGACAATTCTCAAGTAGATTTTTTGAGTCGTCAACAGTTACTCCCGGGAGAGTGGTCTCTTCACCCCCAGGTATTCCAAGAGATTTGCCAAAGATTCGGAGTTCCCGATGTGGACATCATGGCAACAAGATTCAACAAGAAATTGGACAAATTCGTATCCCGAGCCAGGGACCCCTCGGCCTACGGGACCGATGCGTTGGTTTGCCCCTGGCACCAGTTTTCTCTCCTGTATGCGTTCCCTCCACTACAGATGATTCCCCGCCTTCTACGAAGGATCAGGGTGGAGCGCAGGCCGGTGATCCTGGTGGCCCCAGCCTGGCCCAGAAGGGCTTGGTACGCACTCATCGTGAGGATGTCAGTAGGGGCACCGTGGCCACTCCCCCTGCGCCCAGATCTGCTGTCTCAGGGCCCGATCTACCACCCTGCTTCACAGCAGCTAAATTTGATGGCTTGGCGGCTGAATCCCTAATTCTTAAGGGCAGAGGCCTCTCAGCCCAAGTCATATCTACGTTAATTCAGGCTAGAAAGCCAGTCTCTAGAAATATCTATTACAGAGTCTGGAGGACCTATGTGGAGTGGTGCGAGTCTCAAGGAGGGCATCCTCGCAAGTTTTTTATTGACAGGATCTTGCGATTCCTCCAGGTTGGCGTTGACAAGGGGTTGGCTCTTAGTACTCTAAAGGGGCAGGTGTCTGCCTTATCGATATGGTTTCAAAGGCCTTTGGCCACGCATTCGCTTGTGAAAACCTTCTTGCAGGGGGTCTTGCACGTAAATCCCCCTATTAGAGCTCCCCTCTGCCCATGGAATTTAAATCTGGTCTTGTCAGCTTTACAAAAGCAGCCGTTTGAACCTCTGACAGAAATCCCTCTTGTGCTGGTAACCCGAAAGTTGGTTTTCTTGGTGGCTATGGCTTCGGCCAGAAGGGTCTCCGAGCTGGCAGCCTTGTCTTGCAGGGAACCGTACCTGATTCTGCATAAGGACAGAGTGGTTCTGCGGCCTCAGCCTTCTTTTCTTCCTAAGGTCATATCCAGTTTTCACTTGAATCAGGACCTAGTCCTACCATCTTTCTTTCCTACTCCCCAGTCCAGAGAGGAAAGACTGCTTCATACTTTGGACGTGGTCCGAGCCATGAGGGTTTATCTCAAGGCTACAGAAAAGATTCGGAAAACAGATGTGCTTTTCATTCTCCCGGAGGGCCCCAATAAGGGTCAGCCGGCTGCCAAGTCTTCCTTGGCTAGGTGGATTAAGCAGCTGATTTTTCAGGCCTATGGTCTGAAGCGCGTTCCACCTCCCTTATCAGTTAAAGCCCATTCTACGAGGGCCATGAGTGCCTCTTGGGCGGCACACCATCAGATCTCTATGGCACAGGTTTGCAAAGCGGCAACCTGGTCGTCCGTACATACGTTTACTAAATTTTATAAGTTGGACGTCGCAAAGGCTACGGACGCAGCATTTGGGCAGGCGGTCCTACGGGCAGCAGTATAGAATCCTCTGGCCCGGTTCACGCCCCCTTTTTTCTGTTGGTGGAGCTATTTTTACCTCCTGATATATTTCCTGTTTGGCTATTTTTTGGCCTTACGGTCTCCCTCCCTTCATGGAGCATTGCTTTGGGACATCCCATATGTAATGGCTATGCGCTCTGTGTCCCGTGATGTACGATAAAGAAAAAAGGATTTTTAATAACAGCTTACCTGTAAAATCCTTTTCTTGAAGTACATCACGGGACACAGAGCTCCCACCCCTCTTTTGGGGAACATTGTGTAACCTCGGAGAAATTGCTTGCTACAAAACTGAAGCACTCTCAGTGGGAGGGGGTTATATAGGGAGGAACTTCCTGTGAAGTTGATTACACCAGTGTCCACACCTGAAGGTACCCATATAACCCATATGTAATGGCTATGCGCTCTGTGTCCCGTGATGTACTTCAAGAAAAGGATTTTACAGGTAAGCTGTTATTAAAAATCCTTTTTTTTTTCCCCCTAAATAGTTTCCTTTAACTTAGTGCAGTCCTCCTTCACTTACCTCATCCTTCGATTTTGCTTTTAAATGTCCTTATTTCTTCTGAGAAATGCTCACTTCCTGTTCTTCTGACTGTAACTCCACACAATAATGCAAGGCTTTCTCCCTGGTGTGGAGTGTTGTGCTCGCCCCCTCCCTTGTACTACAGAAGAGTCAGGACGCCCACTAACACACAGCTACGTTCTCTATCTGCAACATAGAGAGCGTCCTGACTCTCCTGTAGTCCAAGGTAGGGGGCGAGCATGACACTCCACACCAGGGAGAAAGCTTCGCATTACTGTGTGGAGTTAGAAGAACAGGAAGTGAGGATTTCTCAGAAGAAATAAAGACATTTAAAAGCAAAATGGAAGGATGAGGTAAGTGAAGGAGGACTGCACTGAGGTAAAGGAAGCTATTTAGGAAAAAAGAATTGTACCTTTACAACCCCTTTAAGGCATGAGTTGCAAAGGTTTTTCTTTGTTTTAGTTGTGGGCTCCTTTCCTGTGGTTATTTAGGTGTGGGCTTTCCTTTGGCTACTTGACTTTAGGATTCTGTCCAGGGCCTAGTTGCCACATATCCGTTTTTCATTTGTTTATGTTATAGGAAGCACAGTAATAAGCAAAAGGTCCCTTACCCATTCACCAGGGGAAAGGGTAACAACTATATCAAGCATGCCAATACTTTAACTAGTATATAACTAGTATATATTAAAAGGTCTCTCCATTAATGTCAAAGAAAGAGTAATAAAAAGAACTCCCTAATCACTAGAAATGCTGATGTCAGCATCCTGAATAGATTTATTCTAAAAAGATAAGTTGTGGAATCAGTTGTTGAAGTATCTTTTCAATATATTATGTTTTTTTGCTAAGGATCAAACATTAATTACAGTTTATATGCATTAAAAACATGTTGTTTTTTTAAATATACCGGTATATGAAATATCCTCAAACTTTGGCTTCTTAGTAGGATGCCTGTTTCCATTTGTACAACTTGATAGCCGTCTTCTATGATTATGGCTCCTAGCTTTATTCTAGAGTGTCAGTATAGAAAGGAATAACAAACTTTGCTAGAAGTGTGTAAAGCTGGAGTCTAGAGACTGGTGGTCTCTTATATAGAGTCAATAAGAAAGTGCACTGTGGTTCTATACAGATGCTATTGATTTCAATAATGTATGGCACAGCTCACCCTCAAAATGTAATGAATTCTGATCAGGTAATTATTTTAACTTGTCTATCTAAATTCTGCATATGCCAAAAAATTTGAGAAAAAGTAAACTCGTCTCTAACGTAAAACGTATTTTTTTGATATACAATTATATTTCAAAATAAATGAACTGTATATTGTGTTTTTCTTTTACTAATGGAACATTTGTATTCACTTTATAATGGATATGACTGGACTGAAAAGGAAATTAAAGCCTTTAACAAAGTGTTCCTAATGCACGTGTTTGAAACACACCATGCCTAATGAGCCGAAGAGTAACCCATATCTACATGATATCTATGTGTTAAAAGATATTGTAATAATTTGAAAAGTTTTACGTATCTATCAATTTATCTTTTCAACACCTCTATTATATAAACACGCTTGAATAATATCGAATTGACCTCGATTTACCCCCCTTCATGGATAGGCCATTTTCTTGCGATACGGCACTGCGTTATTTTAACTGACAATTGCACGGCCAATGCGACACTGTACGCCAAATCAAATTTGTGGCCCTTTTTTTCTAAGAATAATTACCTCTGCAGTTAATTTTTTTGCACTATAAACAAAAAAAGACTGACAATTTAAAATATATATATATTTTCTGCTATAAAACATACCCAATAGAAAAAAAAATCTCTTTTCTACATCCATTTAGGCCAACATGTGTTCTGCTGCATATTTTTGGTAAAAAAAAAAATCCCAATAAGCGTTTATTGATTAGTTTGCGCATATATATTTTTTCTTTTACCAGTAATGGCAGCGATCAGTGACTTATAGCAGATTGCGATATTGTGGCAGACAAATCAGACACCTAACGGACACTTTTGACACTTTTTGGGGACCAGTGACATTAATAAAGTGGTCAGTGCTAAAAAATATGCAGTCACTGTACTAATGACACTGGCTGGGAAGGGGTTGACATTAGGGGCAATCAAAAAGTTAAATGTGTGCCTAGCCTGTGCTTACTTAATATGTGGGAGGTGATTTGACTAGGGGTACACACAGGATCAATATCTTGCCTTCTGACAGAACGGGCAATCTGCCTTGTTTACAAGCCAGTTTGCCGAAGTGTGTCCTGTCTAATCAGTGATAGGCAGCGGACATAGAGTATGTTTCCGGCGGTGCGTGCCCCAGGTATGTGAATTCGCACAGAGAAGCCCCTCTGCCACAGTATATGTATGGTGGGCGGCCACAAGTGGTTATGCCAAGCGGCCCTTCAACCAAGGCTAGATTATTTGGGGTTAGTGGTCATATGACATTGTTTACAAACAGGTAGGCACCACACAAGTAACTTATATAACCAAGGCCGTCCATACATGGTTCAAATCCCAGCTGGTTCAGTAGGAACCAGTTGAGGTTCGAACTGGTAATGGACAGGCTTAATGTACCAAGTTGATTGATCTATCAACTTGGGTACAACCAGCCTGCCAGACTCTTTTGCGATTATAATATATATTTAATCACGGTCTTCTCCTGGTGGGGATGGCTTCCCCCTAACCACCACCCCCCCCTCCCCCACTGGGACCCACAGAGAGAAGATAATTGTTAATTTCCCTGTCAGCACTGTCTATGTTGATGGGGGAATTGTGCAAATGTCTTTCCCATAAATAATTATATAGGCTGTTAAAGTGACACATGACATATGCTCTTAAAGTATATTGTAAAACCACCCCTTTAGTCCATAATAGAAATGCAAGGTAAAACTTTTGTGTGAATACTGTATATACAGTACAAAATAATACGTGATCACATAACCTCTGTTCCTTACTACTTCTGGTAAGAGGCTGCAAACACTCTCAGTGGTGGTGGCGGTTTCAACCTGGGTCTCTATTACCATTTCACACTACTGAGGATTAAGTGGGAAAGGACATTGTTTCATTCACTCTGGTCTTGATTTGGGACTCTTTTGAATTCAGTTAAGCCTGAGTGTCTCTTTTGAAACATTAAAAGGACATTTTATATGTGTGTTAGTTTAGGAAGGAAGCACTGCATTGTATACTATATATCAGGACATTGACTGTGACTATGCAAGGGGGTATATCAGGAAGTTGGCCTTTGGAGGACAGCCAGGCTGTTCTCCCAGCACAGTCAGCAAACTGACCATGATGGGGAAGGTGAGCTTATATGCCTAGTGTGGTCAGTATGAAATAGGAGAGCAGGGGGGCTGGTTGGAACTCCAGGTATTTTACACAAAGATAGCAATACAAATAGAACAGGATACTTTTTAACACAAGTACATAGTACAACAGACACATAATAGGAATATGAAATGTTGGGGTAACATATTCTTTAAAAACAGTGTAAACATTTTTTAATATTAGTCACAGAGTTATAATCAAGTTAACCGACACATATGGTTGCTTCTAAATTTGGCCTGTGCGTCTAGGCATTATAGCCTTCTAATAATAATAAGAAAAAGCTTTTTGTATAGACAGTTGGGATATGAGGTGGCACAAGACAGCTAATATAAAGAGCACTAGTTCAAGATCTATCTTACCTTTATTAGGTAAGGATATATCAGTTAGGTACTCTTGTGGTTTATGTCTGGAGCACAAAAGAGCACCCAGAACAAATGCATGCAAACAGGGAGAAAATGAAAACAATGCAAAGCTTTGTTGACTCAGACTACTTTTGTTGTGAGGCCATTGATCTATCTTTCTGCTATATGGATAATTTACTGTGAACCCAAATATTTTAAAAACCACCCTGTCAAACGCTTAAAAATTCCTCATAGAAGCCCCTGCAATAGAAGAGCTATAGTACTCCCCTCTTCAGCAGCCCATATTTGCTCTGTTTCAGCGCTACAGCCCTCTTGAAAGTGTTGGATCCATGTGTCCCCATGTGCTGTAGTTCTATCCCCTGACCCTAAATCACTATGAGACACTTAGGGGTTAATTTACTAAAGGCAAATAGACTGTGTGCACCTTGCAAAGTGCAGTGGAACTCTGCAAGTGCAGGTACTCCATAGCTTAGTAAATGAGCAGAAGCTCTGATGACTTACATAATCCAATCATGTGCAAGCAAAAATTCATTTATTTTATTTTATTTACCTTGCATGTGATTGGGTATTCTCTGCAAAGTGAAGCTTTACCTCATTTACTAAGCTCTGGAGCAACAGTTACTTGCCTTTAGTAAATCAACCCCACAGTGATGTGGGAAGTTAACCGCTTGCCGACCAGCCGCCGCTGTAATACGGCGGCAGGTCGGCACTGGTGCGCGAGAGCCCGTAGCTCTACGTCGCCACCTTCGACGGCCACTAGGGGGCACGTGCGCGCCGCCGGCGGCCCGCGCACGCGCCCCCCGCTCGCCCCCGAGTCCCGTGCGTGTGCCCGGCGGGCACGATCGCCGCCGGGCACACGCGATCGCTCGTTACAGAGCGGGGAACGGGAGCTGTGTGTGTGAACACACAGCGCTCGTTCCTGTCAGCGGGGGAAACAATGTATGAACAGAAGATCAGTGATTCCCCCTAGTAAGTCCACCCCCCATACAGTTAGAACACAAATAGGAACACACTTAACCCCTTCCCCGCCCCCTAGTGTTAACCCCTTCACTGCCAATGGCATTTTTATAGTAATCCAATGCATTTTTATAGCATTGATCGCTAAAAAAATGCCAATGGTCCCAAAAATGTGTCAAAAGTGTCCGAAGTGTCCGCCATAAGGTCGCAGTACTGAAAAAAAACGCTGATCGCCGCCATTACTAGTAAAAAAAATAATAATAATAAAAATGCCATAAAACTACCCCCTATTTTGTAAACGCTATAACTTTTGCGCAAACCAATCAATAAACGCTAATTGCGATTTTTTTACGAAAAATATGTAGAAGAATACGTATCGGCCTAAACTGAGGAAAAAATTTTTTTTTTTTATATATTTTTGGGGGATATTTATTACAGAAAAAAGTAAAAAATATTGCATTTTTTTCAAAATAGTCACTCTGTTTTTGTTTATAGCGCAAAAAATAAAAACCGCAGAGATGATCAAATACCACCAAAAGAAAGCTCTATTTGTGAGAAAAAAAGGACGCCAATTTTGTTTGGGAGCCACGTCGCATGACCGCGCAATTGTCAGTTAAAGCGACGCAGTGCCGAATCGCAAAAAGTGCTCTGGTCTATGGACAGCAATATGGTCCGGGGCTGAAGTGGTTAATGATGGAACCATGGTGTGGCTGACAACAGTCCAAATTCCCATCGCATATATTCCTGGAATAGGCTCTTAAAAGTATTGTGCTACACAAACCACCAGCTGAATACTGGAGCATACACAACACAACATAAATATTCGTCAGGATCTTTAATTACGCCCAAACATTTTTTACTGAAGAAAGATCATATCACAAACAGTGTAGTGCATGCCTGACGGATGGGTCCTGAATGGTTCCGAAACATGGCACCACTGTTTGTGATGTGATCTTTCCTCAAAAAAATCAGTTTGGACGAAAAAGATCTGTGGTGTGCTGGTGAATATTTACGTTATGGCATGTGGTAGGCTAAAAGTGTAAATGCTGAAGTGTCTTATGGAGCCTACAAAGGTGGACGACATTGGCATCTGGCGAGGGGAAAAGGAGCCTAGGGCTACCCAAAAAATTGCCCCTGGCCAAATGGAGAAATGGACTATGTCGGTAGCCAAGGATTTGACAATGGTTCGATTATGGTTTATTAGTAAACATTTTTGATTAAAAAAGGGGAAGAACATACATTGTAAAAACAATAGTTACAAACGTGCATCATTATTAATTTCATCGGATCACTAACTTCCAATTAATACTGGGGATACCAATTGTGACAGATCTTGACATGGTCCTCTACATGTTTCATGGTGTAAAACGCTTCCTCAGGAGAAGTCAATGAATGTTATCTACAAGATAATTAATCATAGTAATAAGAATCTCATATCCAATCAGCTGTAACAATTACAATATAAAAAAAAATGAAGAAAACATAACTAGGTAAATGGCTGGTAGATTGGGTATTTTTTTTAAAACAATACATTGCTTACCCAAATAACACACTGGGTGATAGTAGCAGCACAACCAACAACCAAAGCCTGAAGTTTTTGTGCCAATATTGACTGGTATTTGGAACTGTTCATATTCCCTCTACCTTGACTAAGGCCCCTGTTCCAGCTGAAGAAACACAAAGCATGATGCTGCCACCACCATGCTTCACTGTGCCTATGGTGTTCTTTTGGTGATGTGCGGTGTTGTTTGTGTGCCAAACATATCTTTTGGAATTCTGGCCAAAAAGTTCAACCTTGGTTTAATCAGACCATAACACATTTTCCCACATGCTTTTGGGAGACTTCGGGTGAGTTTTTGCAAAATTTGGCCAGGCTTGGATGTTTTTCTTCATCTTGCCACTCTACCCCATAGCCCAGCCCAGACATATGAAGAATATGGGAGGTTGTTGTCACATGTACCACACAGCTAGTACTTGCCATACATTGCTGCAGCTCCCTAATGTTGTTGTAGGCCTCTTGGCAGCCCCGCTGGCTAGTTTTCTTCCCGTATTTTCATTAATTTTGGTGGGATGTCCAGTCCTTAGTAATGTCCCTGTTGTGCCATATTTTAGCCACTTGATGATGACTGTCTTCACTGTGTTCCATGGTATATTTATTGCCTTGGGAACTATTTTGTACCTTTCTTCTGACTGATACCTTTTATAATGAGATCCCTCTGATGCTTTGGAAGCTCTCTGTGGACCATGGCTTTTGCTGTAGAATGTGACTAAGAAAATATCAGGAAAGACCTACTAGAACAGCTGAACTTTATTTGGGGTTAATCAGAGGCACTTTAAATGATGGCATCTGGGTACTGACTCCTATTTAACATGAGTTTGAATGTGATTGCTTAATTCTGAACACAGCTACATCCCCAGTTATAAGAGGGTGTGCACACTTATGCAACCACATTATTTTATTTTTTTATTTTTTCATACCTCCCTAAAAGATGTCAGTTTGTTTTTCAATTGATTTATCCTTGGCTTATTTTTTACATCACAGAAACCTGAGATTTTAACAGGGGTGTGTAGACTTTTTATATCCACTGTAGCAACCCTTCCCTATGAAAGATTACACGTTCTTGAGGCATAAGTTTGGCAAGGTGAGTATATTTATTGCAAAAAGATCCTAATTTGGGATTTTTAACATGAATGACAGGGACACTTGAACACAGAGTTTACTGATTGTTGTCCAGGAAACATTTTTATATTGAAGATAACATTTATTGCAAAGCTATTATTTTTTATTACAGCTCTTTTTTTTCTGCATCTAAATATGATGCTAGAATGACAAAATACAATAACATGACAATGCCCTTAAAACACTTTCATAACTCCCTTGAATCAAACATTTTTTTGTTAGGTGATAACACTCCAGTGTCCTAGTATTGACTGTTAATCACACCACAGGCCTGCTGGCCAACATATTAAATATCCTACGCAAAGAAAACATTAAGGTCAAATTATAGCAATAACATTTCCCTGGCAACGGGTAAAAATCTTACTAGTGAGAGTGGAAAAAAAATTGAGTTACCAAATTATGTGAAAGCCAATCTTCTTCAACTCTGTAGGTGGGTTTTAATTTTCAGGACAATCAGAAGCAGCTCTGAAAAGAGAAAATGAAAGATGATGCAGGACAATGAACGTAAGGATTATAATATAAAATAAATACTCTGGATGAGGAAGACAAAACAATAAGAATGATACACATATGCTCTGTAAGATCATACTCTCATTAGAAAATCTCAGTCATTTATTTGCTATTATTACTAGTTAGTAATATTACCATTATAAGTCTGTTTTTACAATATAATAATGAGGGTCAAAAACGCACTCAAAAGGACCCCCATGCTCCAATATCACAATGAATGCCATGTCATATATACAGTATAGTGGACTGTTACATTTAATACACTGTACTGTTTATTGCTGAACTGGACCTAAGCTGCAACTTTGGATTATATACCAGCATTTACCATCTTTGCCAGCTTTTATTTGCATATAAGACAAATGCAAAGCAGTCTCTAGCAGCTAACCAGCCCACAGATCTTGTACAATATATGAGGCCTTCTGGCAATTAATAGGACTGTGAGATAGTCTGTCCAGGCCTGGTGCTGTTAATCAAAATAGTGTTCCTTTGGAACTTTTTTTAAAGCAAAACTATCAACTTGTAACATCTACAAAACTGGTTGCATTAATAAAATAAAGATACACAGGGTGCCTTTGTGTATCTTTAAACAATTCATGAGTCTCTGGAGCCCAAAGAAGGGAGCTGTAGGAGGCAGTAGGGGAAAATTAGGCTTCCAATAGCTGGAATTTGTACATTTGTGAACCACAGTTTCGGGGGCTTTTGTGAAATTGTTTAAAGGTAAGTGCAAGCACATGTCAGTACCTTTTTCCACATAACAAGCATTCTAGCATTTAGGCCTCATTCACACTTGGATCCGTTCAGGTCCGTCTGTCAGTTTTTCAGGCGGACCTGAACGGGCGCTCCCTGCATCTCTATGGAGCGTCGGATGTCAGCGGAGACATGTCCGCTGACATCCGACCTGATCCGATCCGCTAAAAACAGATGTATGGGGCTCACGTCCCCATCCGTCAATGCGGATCGGATCGGGTAAGATCTGATGAAATCGGACATGCTGTCCGTTTTCATCAGATCGCTCCATAGGCAACAGCGGGGCTCGACAAGCTCCTCCCCGCTCAGTGAGCAGAGATGAGCTTGTCATCCGTCCTCTCAGCGGAGATCTGCGGACTGATCTCCCGCTGAGCAGGCGGATACAGACTTACTGTGTGAATGAGGCCTTACAATGTGACACGTACAAGTTTTGTATGTTAGGTTAATTAAAAAAAAGTATTGACCAACATCGTTTGATCACCTGTAAATATCAGTAATGAATGCAAATACACCCAAAGGCAGCAATAAAATAAAGTACATAAACACAATAAAATACAAAATTAAATGTACAATATTTCTAATAAGGTCTGTATGTATCCAAAAAGAAATCTGTGCTAATAATATGCCACAGAAGATTAAATCCTTGTGAAGTGAACAGGAATCCTATACTAGGATATTCTTACAGTGTTCACACATTAACCAGTGGGACACTCAACCAGTCAGAAAATAATTTGCCAGAAATGAAAGTGTTACTAAACCCGCAACAGTAAAATCAGCAAGTATATGCAGTAAAGCATACTTGTTATACTCACTGTAGAACCTAAGGGGTTAATCCTCTGCATTGTGTAAAAAGGCTGTTTGATCCTGTATGCACAGATCCTCCCCTTCTTCCACTGACTCCAAAACATGTCCACATAAAATAGAGTATAGGGAGTCATACTGCACATACTCAGTTTGGTGTGTATTGCTAGAGAGTTTTTTTCTTTCTTGGGAGGGTGCATGTGATCAGCACACGGCCAGTCAGCACTGTTCAGGCAGAGGGTCAGGTGTCCTGCATCCTGATAGGACAGCTTAGTACAGTACGAAAACTCCTCCTACAAGCTTTAACCAGGAGCTGATAGAAGTCACAAGACTGCTCAATAATGCTGATGAGAAAAGGTATTTAGCAGCTTATATTTACTAAAACGATTGCATGTCCATGTTCCGCATACTGTGGGAGACTAGATATAGTGAATGCAGGGTCCTGGGTTTATGAGCACTTTAAAGTAGATCACAAGATACCTCTTATAATGATCTCCTGTATGTACTTAAAGGCAGATGAGGGTTTACTTCTCATAAACTAGTGTCCAGCGCAACCTCAGATGTCAGAGAAAACACACATTAAACCATATAAAAACAAATAAATTCAGTAAACTCACATTTAGCAAGTGCATATGTTGCAATAAACAATCACAGCTTGTTATCTACAATAATCAGATAGGACAGCAGTCTCTCGCACAGAGACCAGCAGTAAGCATGTACCCAGCATGCTTGATGGTCATATAACCTTGCCCTACATATTTCGGCATTCCAATATCTTCACATATACATACATAGATTTTGTGTATGTATGTGTGTAAGGTAAGGGCCTTGAATTGTAAAATCCCTAAAAGCAGGGACTGATGTGAATATACTCAGGGCTGGTGTTACCACTAGGCAAACTAGGAAGCCGCCTAGGGCGCACTGCTGCCTAGGGCACCCGACCACTGGTGTTCCTACTCGCTTCTCTCTGCAGCAAGCAACTAAGTCTCAGCATTAGCAGGCAGCCACGGCTCCATTCGCACATAATGTCAGAGGTGCAGCGTCTGTGTCCCAACTCCCAAATCAATGGAAGCAAGCAAACATTCATTGATGGGCACTGGTACTCTGCATTGATGGGCGCTGTTGAGGCTGCATTTGATGGGCGCTGGTGGGCTGCATTTTATGGGCGCTTAGTTAAAAATATGGGGTATACATAGGCAGGGCAGAGGGGGTGGAGTCAGGGGTGGAGCCAAGGGGGACGGGAAAATGATATTTCGCCAAGGGTGTAAAAAATCTTTGCACCAGCCCTGAATATACTATATGTAAAATGCTTCAAAACTTGTCAGCGATATATGAATACTTGTAATAATTACTAAAATAAAAATAAATAAATCTATAAAGAAAGGACACAATACTATTTGAGTAATAAACTAATGGTAGTGGCTATTTATTGGGGTTCAATTTAACTTGTGCTAACTAAAATGATAAACCTTATAGCCACAGTCTTTGAGAAAAGAGTGTTCAGTCCATAACATTCATTTATTAAACCCCTTACATAAACCTAAATGTTTGTAAACCCTTGCATGTACCCACTGATGTGACTGGCCTCAGCTGATACACAGAGATTAAACAAATCATCTTACATAAATTGCACTTTTCTATCTATCTATCTATCTATCTATCTATCTATCTATCTATCTATCTATCTATCTATCTATCTATCTATCTGTCTTCTCTTCTCTACATCCGTTGAAAGTGCTGAATATTTAAAACTTGTCTGTTAGTTCAGTGGGCGGAGAGTTGAAGTCACACCCTGCAGAGCTCAGTGAGGAGAAGTCTGAGAGTTGATTGGAAGGAAGGGACAACCCCCCCTTCACACAGGAACAGAGATGAGGCTGCCAATCTGCTGGAGCTCCCTCCCGTCACCATATTTTTCTTGGTGTCAGGAAAACTGGCTAGAAGTGACTCATGCTGATAGCAGAGAAATGAAGCAGCAGACAGAAATGACACTTAATGCTCTTAATAGAGACAAGTACACACAATAGAGGGATACGCTTTGTTCATATTTCATGTCTGAGATTTACAACCACTTTAGGCCAGTGACAAGAGAAAGGTGAACAGGAGGTATACTGACTGTTTTCCAGTCCTGATGAAAGACAGGCTGAGAAGATAAAGGATTTGGATTCAGATGGTTGGCTGGAAGATTTCCCACAAAAAAAGATGAACACAAGTGCGGGTAAAATGTCACAAGTCTACCACAGCAACTGGGGTTTTCTATTTCAGTACATCACCAGGGGGGCAACCACTGAGTGCACAGAACAGAGATAGAGACCTAGCAAAAGCAGTTAGACCAGTTTATCCTATTCCCTTTAACAAGCTCCTTACTACATGGAATCCTTCTTAAACTTTTTCGTACAATATTAAGTAAATACCTTTATTTAGAGAGACACTGAATAAAATAGGAACGTAGTAATTAAAGTGGTTGTAAAGGCACATCATTTTCTACCTTTATGCATTCAAAAAAAAAACTTCTGTGTGCAGCATCCCCCCCAATACTTATCTGAGCCCCTTCTCAATCCAGCAATGTCCACGATAGCCTTGGCTTTCCAGGAACTCGCACTCCTGGTTGGCTTTTGGCAGCAGCGGGAGCTATTGGCTCCCACTGCTGTCAATCAAAGCCGGTGAGCCAATCAGGAGGAAGAGAGGGTGAGGCTGAGTCATGGTTCCATGTGTGAATACACACAAAGAGCTGCAGCTCGGGGAGCACACCTGCTTTGGTGCCCCCACAGCAACCTGCTTTCTGTGGGGGCACCCAGCAGGAGGGAGGGGCCAGGAGCGCCAATGTGGTACCTGAGAAGAGGAGGATCCAGGCTGCTCTGTGAAAAAAACACTGCACAGAGCAGGTAAGTATAACATGTTTGTTATTTTAGAAAAAAAAAAGACTTTAATATCACTTTAAGCACAAAAAAGTTAAAGATGAAGAAGAGGAAGGAGCAGGAGTGCTGCAATAACATGTGACCAGGCCTTAATTAACAGCGCTTGTATATTCTCTGTAGTTGCATGTTTTGGTGAATGAAGTACTGTTTGCTAGCCACCTATGATCGTAAATGTTTGTAAAAAGCTTGGGACTCTTCCCAATGGGAAACTATAATGTTTTTTCTTCCGTTTTATTTTTAATACAAAATGTCTATTTTTAAATGTATTTTATAGCCCTGGCCATAATAAAGAAAAAAAACCCAGCTATATTTTATCTTCATAAAATATTCATATACCAGATCAAAGTGTTAGGTGATGGCACAGAGATAAACTTGCATAGTTCACCAATTTTATAAAAAAAAACATACTTATAAACTGGATAGTGGACATCTACAATTTGAAATTAGGATCTTACACAAGACAGAGGATACACTCCTTTCCCACACTTGACAATGCTGGGTCAGTTACGAGTCATGGAAAGGGAACGGGCATACTGTAACTAGAAATCACAGGGCCCCATGGCAACATTTTAATTGCCCCACTGCCAAAGAAAAAAAAAACACACATTATGGAACACTTTAATTATCATAACAGAATATGAAGGACTGAAGAGGACGTGGTGATGAGATAAGTATGGATGTGTGTGGGGGGGGTCTTTTTCAGGAGACCTGGAAAAAAAAGAAGTGTACTTTGTTTAAATTTACACTTATGATTTAAATCGGAAAGTCATTAACACCCTGCCAATGAGGGGAAAATTAATAGGGCTAGATTCACGTAGGTGCGCGTATCTTTGTGCGGGCGTAGCGTATCCTATTTACGTTACGCCTCCGCAAATTTTACAGGCAAGTGCTGTATTCACAAAGCACTTGCGCCGTAAGTTGCGGCGGCGTAGCGTAAATTGCCCGGCGCAAGTGCGCGTAATAAAATTAGGCATGTAGGGGGCGTGTTGTATTGAAATGAACGGTGACCCCACGTAAATGACGCTCAGAACGAACTGCGCATGCGCCGGCCGTGGACGTATCCCAGTGCGCATGCTCCAAATCACGTCGCAAATACTCAATGAAAACGGCGTGAACGTAACTTACGCTCAGCCCCATTCTGAATCGGCTTACACAAGCGACGTAAACGACGTGAAATTTGACAGCTGTTCCGACGTCCATACTTAACATTGGCTGCGCCTAAAAAAGGCCTTACGTAAACGACGTATCTTACTGCGACGGCCGGGAGTACGTTCGGTAATCTTAGAATCTTAGCTCAATCCCTGCGTATCTTGAATACAGAAAAAAGATACGCCGGCGCATCTAAGAAGTTACGCCGCGTAAATTCTTACTGAATCTGGCCCATAGTGTCTCTGCAAATGGGCCCACCAAACCCAGTTATATGCACCTTTCCTGTGGTCCCTCGCCAACCCATTGCTCCTAAATAGTCAGTTACACTGTTCCCGGTGCTTATGGGTGTAGGAAACTATGGCATCTCCTCTTCTGTCACAGTGCTCAGGTATAGAAGCCAATTGCTGTGCCCAAAACAAGTCACAAGAAGGAGCAGGTAATGTCACCAATCCCAACAGTCACCAACAGGTTTTAATGCAACTGCAGAAGAGGAAGGAGCTGCGAGGGAGCACTGACAAGGGGAATATAGGGTGGTCAAGAGGGACCCCTTGCAAAAAAATTGTCTTGCCCTACATTGGCAGGGTAATAGTGTTTCTTCAACATAACGACAACAAGACCAGCCTGTACAAGAAGAAGATAAATACTTATCTCTTTGACGAGTGGTGCCCTAAAACTTTGCTGCACTGCAGATCTGTGGCTGCCACTTATTTATGTATAACTTTAGTAGCTGATGAAAGCCCCAACAAACTCCAAGGGCACCACCTGCATCTGCCACTTGGCATAGTCCACTCCTATGCCCTGGGGCCCCAACAGCACCCTCCCCCCCACACCCAGCCTGCTACTTGATGGTGATAGTTCCACCACTGGAGGGGAGTAACTTACAAGCTCTTTCATACCCAGAAGTATCAGGGGTTTCGCTTTGCTCCCAGTGACTAAATGTAGAGTATAGAGTTAAGAGAACCTGTTGCTTTTTTCATCATAGACAAAGCAAACCTTAATTTTAAAAGCAAATGCTGTAATGTTTTTTGCAACTTTGTACACAGCACTTTGCTTAAAGGTTTACAAGGATGATAAGAGACTTGCACATCCTCAAACGGCTTTTATGCTTCTGAGACCTCACACTGTCTTTCAAGTGTAGCAGATGGTATATTAAAAATGAATGATTGTTTAACATAGATTCTCATTTGATGATTGGAACCCCAACAATTTTTATTACAGACAACGCTGAAATCCTTTGCATTGCTTACCTTGTAACTCTGTTTATGGTCAGCCTTAAAGGGTCACTAAAGGAAAAAAATGTTTTTGCTAAAATGACTGTTTACAGGGTATAGAGACATAAAAGTTATTTGATTCCTTTTAAAAATGATTAAAAATGTATAAAAATCAATCATATAATGTGCCTCTAGTTTCACTTTCATTTTTAAACTGGTTTCATGTTTCTGTGAAGTACAGAAGACACACAGAACAAAAACAAACAAATCCAGGGCAGTGTTTTGTTTTTAAAATGAATCTGATTGGTTCTGAGGAGTTTTAGACACACAGCTTAGACCACAGTGAAAAACTGCCATGAGATTTTTTATAAGGAGCCAGACAAGCAGGAAGTGTGGAGATCAGAGCAGAATTACAGCAACTTCAAAGCAAAAAGAACAATGAGAACATTTAGCTAAAAAAAAAATTCCTTTAATGACACTTTAAGGTCTCTGTGTATTGGACCCTTCGCCTCAATACAATTTTCAGTAGCTGGAGGAAGGGAGTGCATGGTAAACTGCAGAAATTCCTTGCCCCTTTGTCACTTGTCTATGCACACGTGTCTTTCTACTGCCTAATTGTTGTCTTCTATCAGTAATTATTAACCTAATATAATAGTTATTATATGTATGTCATTGCATGTTTTATAATTGGCAATAGTAAAAAGTACCACTAATTCAACTTATAAGGAAAAAGACATTGCTTGGCAACTATGGGGGTAAAACATATACTTTGGGGATTTGTATATTAACTGGAAAAACAATTCTAACTAATTAGAATGTCATACAGGATATTCTTTACCATTATCTGCTGACACAATGATAATAGATTTACATCATGAGCTTATTGCAGAACTTGATCCCTCAGCTTTGCATATTAACGCTTGTGTCCTTGTGCGCTGAAAGCTTCTTAATGATTTTTATTGTCTTTTATCACAGTCCCGAAAGGACAGAGACTTCGGCAGTCTGAAAAGCTGCAGCCACTTTGACTACTTGCAATTAAAGTATAATTTTTTTTGTGTTTAATGCCCTTCAAAACTGTAACTATTTGTTATTAATGCGTATTTCAAGGAATTCACCATTGGTCATATTTCGCCGAAGTGGAAACTTTCAGTTCCGTCTATTGTGCTACTTAGGCAAGTGTATGTTACCTGGCAATACCTCAATGCATCTCCAGGGAAGACGTCTGACATTTTTTCTTTGCAGTAATGGGCCATTAAAAAAGTGATAAAGATGCAATGGGAAATGCTTTGTTAATCTTAAACCAGGACTAATATTCAAACCTGGGAGAATCCCTAGTTATCCTTAGTTATTTATCATACTAAATGTCAAGTTACGTAGGTAAAAAGAGATATATGTCCATAAAGTCCAATGTCCAAAAAGCACAACCAAAACGTAAAAACACATTTCTTTCTCGCAAAAAGAAGACTAAAACCTTAGAGAGGAGGTTTAGTTAAAACATTTCTTCTAGTTGTGGGTGGCAAAAGGTATATGTCTAGGTCAGATTTTTATTGCTGCCAATGTATTGTCCATTGTATCAGGTCAAAAGGTGTAATATTTCAAAGTTGCCACTAGGGAAGGAGCATAGAAGAAATATCACATTGCAGACATAGTCAAGTAACAGCCCTGGGAGATGGGATAGGAAGTAAGGGGAAAACTTACCAGACAACAAAATAAAAGCCTGACATGATTCTAACTTTTTTCCACCATACCGAAAAAAATAAAATAATTTAAATTGATTTATCCAATTTGCTTTAAGAGGTCCATAGTGGCAATGCTGTATCCTGGCCTAGGGCAGCACTTTGCAGGGGGGCAGCACGGAAAGAGTCCACGCCGGCTTGCTCTACACTGTTAGTGTAGCACCAGTCTTATGGGGCAGACTGGGCTAAGAGGCAAATTAGTTTAGCGCCCTCATAAAGCAGTCGCACTGCTTCTGGTATGCGGTCAGCTGGTATTTCGCAACTGTGCAGGGGGGGTGGCGCTGGTTCTAATTTTGACTGTCCTATCATCCTGGACCACAAACCTTCCTCACTGTGCTATATGTTTTCTGCTGCACCATTGGCATGGTTATATCTTCTTAGTCCTCTCCATAAAATTATCAGAAATTTGTGCTTAAAGTAGGCAACAGCCCCGGTCAGTTTATTTTTTATTCCTGTCCCATTGCAGAGATTTCCCTTTACTTCCTGCCCCATAGCCAAACAAGAAGTGAGAGGAAATCTATGCAAATTAAGGGAATCCATTGCCCCCCTCCAGGCCCTCAGACCTAGCGTGCCTACTCAAAAATCTTAAACAGAGAGGGGTGTGGTCTTGACAGGATGGGGTGGGTCATATTATTTAAATTAGGGGGTGCACGAGTTTAGTCAGGCCTAGGGCAGCACAAAATGTAAATACACTACTGCATAGTGGCTATCAGATAAATCCCTCAATCAACCTTTTGCTGTGCTTTTCTAAAATGTTGGCAGACGTGTATATTTTTCTTATTCAATCTTTTTATTTATTTCAGACATAGGAGTGTTACATACAGTAAGGCACTTCAAAGAAAATTCAAAGTAAGACATCTAGATGTGCAGAAGCAGTTATTGAAGTGTACACCAGAGAGTTAAGCCCCGTACACACGGCCAAGGTTCTTGGCAGAAACCAGCGAGAACCTCGCTGGGAGCCGCATTCTGCCGAGAACCTCGGCCGTGTGTACGCTCTCGGCGAGCCCCGCCCGTTGGGAAACCCATCGAGCAAATAGAGAACAGGTTCTCTATTTGCTCGACGGCCCGTCGGGATGAATGGCTGGTTGCCTTTCCCGATGGGCGGGTCGCCGAATCTGGAGGCCAGCAGAGAACCTCGACGGGCGGAACGATGTGTTACGCCCATCGAGTTTCTCTGCCGTGTGTACGCGGCATTACAGTAATGTAAGAAAGGCTTGTCCACCTTGTAGCAAGGACATACTAAAAAAAACCTATAAGGCCGCGTACACACGATCAAATCTGTCTGCTGGAAACGGTCTGCCAGACCGTCCCAGCAGACAGATTCGATCGTGTGTACGGGCGAGCCGACGGATTTGGCCAGCCGACAGATTTGAAAGCATGCTTTCAAATCTGTCGGCAGGGAACCCGTCCGCCCGACATGTCTGCTGGTTAGTACGCTAACCAGCAGACATGTCTTCTCGCACACGCGTCGAATGGTTTCGACGCATGCGCGTCAACGTCACCGCCACGTCAGCGCACCATCTGCCGGCGAGGATTTTGGTTTGATCATGTGTACAGCGATCAAACCAATATATCCCAGCAGACAGATTTGTTCAAATCGGTCTGTCCGACCGATTTGAACAAATCTGTCTGCTCGTGTGTATGGGGCCTTAAACATCCTTCAATGCCTTTCTCTGTTCTGGTGGCATAAGTGCAGGAAGCAAAATTAGTTGCAATTTTGTGGAAAAGAAAAAGAACTAGCAGAGAAAGCTAAAAAGTTTTGAATAGTGGAAGAGGGGAAGAGTAGTAGGTAGGATGAGGTGAGTAAAGAGTTGGGCAGCCTGCTGTGAAACCCCCATTAAAAGTTTCAATGTGCCTCAAATTTCTAGAAGGCAATGGTCAAAGTCCCTCAGAAGAAAAAGAGAAGCCCTAGGTTCCAAAGTACAGTGAATATTACCCATAGTAGCCTGTAGTTTGGTTTTTCATTCGTCAACACTCAGTACTGTACATCCAAGATTTAACTTCAGATATACATAAGGTGTCAGTCATCCAATGATCCAAGCCTTTGTGATTGTTTGTTTCAAAGCAGTCAGAACATTGGCTGCAAAAGTCAATTGTTGCTTAGTAATGCAAAGATATGTCTCGTAGAAACATTAACAGCGCTAGTTAATGTTTCTATGAGACATATCTTTGCATTTTATTTACTTTTCTTATAATAGCTGCTTTTCTGCGTAAGTGTTTATATAGCTTATATTAAGCTTATTAGTTCCATTGAGCGCTAGGATCAGTCTTATCTTAGGATATATTCTGATATTACTTGTTGCTTAGTAATGCCGTCAGAATTTAGATTGAGAAGCATTTCCTGTGGGTAGCATTGATACAGATTTCTGCAGAAGTGTTTTTGAAACTTTGTACTACCAAGTCCACAAATTAGAGCAAATGTGAAAATTAGGTGAGGAAAGATTTTCTGGGGGTGAATTTGGAAATTAGTGTTTTGTATAAGAGGGAGATCATTCCCGGGGAATAGGCGGTTTTTAAAACATTTCAGTCTTAAAGGGTTAAGGTACAGTCTGTCTCTCTGTAGTTGAATTGTGGAGGAGACATCATGCTTAATTTGCAAAGAGTGGAACAACATTTTTCAAGTGTGAAGGCAGTAGAATATTTAAAGATCTTTAAAGGATTTTATGCTGTTGGTGGACAGAAGCACGTAAAAACAGGTCAGTTTTAGGGTGATCCAATGTTTGAAGGGTCATGATGACTGGAGGCCGAGTGCAAAAGCTAGGTTGTTTAAGATTGATAGCAATGGTAGGTGTTGAGATAGAAATACCCTGGAATGCTTGAGAATGTCCCAAACATGCAGAGAATGGCGAGAAATAGGGTTAGAAATGGAAGACCTATCTTGTGGGTGTAACCACAGTAAGTTGCGTATATACAGCAGAGGGCAGTACTCTTCCTCCAGATTAACCCAGAGTAGGGTTTCATAAATGGCATGGTATTTTGTTAATTAAAACAACTGTGGAACCTGAAAATATCTCAGAAAATTTGGAATTCCCGAGCCACAGGCTTGGGTTTGAAACAGTACATGCTTTGAGAATCGAGATGTACTATTTCGCCATATAAAACGCATCACCTGGTTTTTGAATTTCGTTCATAGTGGAGGTAGGTAAATGGACTGGAAAGACTCAAAATAAATACAATGATTAGGTAGATAAGTGATTTTTACAGTTGTAATGTGTCCCAGTCATTAAAAGTTAAAATCAGCCCATGTACACAGAAAAAGTTTAGGTTTAGAAAGAAGAGGATAATTTTCCTCACAAATTGTGAAATAGGATTTTGTCAGGCGTATGCCCAGGTAAGGAAGTTTAATATCTGCTCAGTGGTATAGAAAGTTTTGCTGAAGAGAGCTACATAAGATACTGAAGGCCTTATGTCGCGTACACACGACCGTTTTTCGGGTTGTAAATTTTTTTTTTTTCATGTCATTAAAAATGATCGTGTGTGGGCTCCAGAGCATTTTTCACAATGTAAAAAATGGGCATTAAAAATTTAGAACATGCTCTAATTTTTCACAACGTTTTTAACGTTGTAAAAAATGGTCGTGTGTGGGCTTAAACGACGTGAAAATAATGCGCATGCTCAGAAGCAAGTTATGAGACGTAGCGCTCGTTCTGGTAAAACTAGCGTTCATAATGGAATAAGCAAATTTATCACGCTGTAACTGACTGAAAAGCGCTTATCGTCTTTTTCTAACACAAAATGAGCAAAAGCAGGCCCAAGGGTGGCGCCATCTGAATGGAACTTCTCCTTTATACGTGTTGTACTTCACTGCGCTTTGCTAAAGCATTTTTTTTTTCACGATCGTGTGTAGAATGATCGGGTTGAAAAAAACGTTGTTTTTTCTAGACCATTAAAAACTTCATTTTTCACAACCCGAAACATGGTCGTGTGTACGTGGCATTAGACTTGCTATGGTTAATATGCAAACCTGATAAAGATCCAAAACTTGCTGCAAGTAGCATTTATAAGTTGGGTAATGAGACAAGAAGGTTGGTGAGTGTCAAAATGACATAATTCACAAAAGGCTCAATTTATAATACTGCCCTCCAATGTTTATTCCAGAGATATCTTTCTGAGTCCCAAACAAGTTGGAGAGCAACTGTTTATATTTTGTTCATTTAGGAAAACATCAAAACTTTAGAAACAACTTATATCTGCTAAAATACATTTATATTCCCTGTTGTAAGAATTCTGCAACCGTTTCCAGTAAAATGTAAATCTATATATTTTTTCGCTTTCATAGATTTTTATTAAACTTTTGGAATAAACTTTATTAAGATTACAGAATTTCCCATACTGAAACAATTGACATTCATTGTTTGTTTCCATACAAGCTTTATTGAGATTTTTCCATTGTAAAGCACAATCAACTATAAAATAGTCATATGAAAGGAAGTCAGACATAATCCAACAGGTATACATTAACCTCATAAAGAATCAAAGAAATATAATAAACACCATCAACTGTACAAAAATCAGCAGTAGAAAGTCTTCACATCCAGAGAAGTACCCCACTGTGGGGAATGTAGAATTATAATGAGACTTGGAGC
The DNA here is from genome assembly GCA_029574335.1 of Rana kukunoris. NCBI lineage: Eukaryota > Metazoa > Chordata > Amphibia > Anura > Ranidae > Rana > Rana kukunoris. The sequence continues at coordinate 528,633,404 of CM056049.1, forward strand.
CAGAAAGAGTTAGCCAAAGAAGCACATCAAATTCCCAACACACCCAGCAGTATGGTTCCCATATGTACAGGCCACGGAATCCAAGTGCACCATGTCTAACTGCAGGAGCCAAGACAGTGGGATGGAGGGGAATGCGTAAACTCAAGAAAGGGACTGCATGCATTTCCAATGTCGAGAGAAGAAAAGAAAGAGAGAGAAAGATACTGTAGACATTGGGGGTGGGGGGGCTGAAGGCCATCATGATGCCACCGCAAAAACAGAAAAACAGAGTGGCTGCATCAAAACACAGTCTGGCTCTAGCCCTGTGTGTGATTCCAAAGAGACCCTAGGGTCCAAAACGGCCTTTTTCAACCAAGGTGCCCAGGCACCTTGGGGTACCTTGAAGTTTCTTCAGGGGTGCCTTGGCAAAATGTCTAAAAATTAATCAAAAATGTTATACAAGCCAAGCCAGTGGGTAGATCAAGTCTGCCCCTTCATTACACAAAGCCATGGGTTTTCATTATGCACTACTACAACTAGACACTGGCACTGGCATCCTAACAACCAATGACATCATCAGTTGATAAGGAGGATGTCTGTTGCCTCCACAGCATCTTTGTTTGGCCCTCCTCTACTCCTCTCCCTCAACATTGGGGTCACATTAGCTGACTGATGCAGAGAAATTGAGGGAGAAGAGAAACATTGGCATACTATTCAGTACCAGCTTACAAAAGTGTATTTGCTTTGGAAGAATAAATCACCTCTAACGTTGGGTGTCCTACGTCTGTATTTTGCTATATTATATAAAACTATTAGAATAGATTTTTACATTTTAGAATTAGGTGCCTTGAGACTGTCCATAATTTTAAATGGTGAAAGTCAGCAGAGCTTCTGCTCATTAACTAAGCTCTGAAGCAACTGCTCTAGCAGAAATACACAGTCTCTTTGCCTTTAATAAATCAGTCCCTAAGTGTCATAGGAAAAGTGTGTGATACCTTGTGCCATCTAGAAGCTAAATGTACAAGAGAAGGGAGTCACTACTCCAGGTGGGTCTTGTAGGTAATTAAGGAACCTCTCGGAGAACCAAGGTGCTGGCTAGTGTTGCTCACGAATATTCGCATTGCGAATATTCGCTACGAATATTGCATATTCGAGTATTCGTGGATAACTCGAATATCGCGGCGAATATTCGCTATGGCGAATATTCGTATTTTTTCAAATTTATTTTTAAAACAGATCACATCCTAGTGATCTCCATCGACGTCTAAAAGCATTGCTGGTATGATTAGAGACCCTGGGCCGAGTAGCTGAGGCAATCCTTTTATGTTGCCGAAAATTCGCATTGCGAATTTTCGGCAACATAAAAGAATCGCATCAGCTACTCGGCCCTTCTTTTGCATCAGAGCCAATCAGAATAACTTGAATATTCGACAAACGGAATATTGCGCGATTATCTTCTCCGCCCTTCTTTTGCATCAGAGCCAATCAGAATAACTTGAATATTCGGCAAAAGGAATATTGCGCGATATTCCTTTTGCCGAATATTCGAGTTATTCTGATTGGCTCTGATGCAAAAGAAGGGCGGAGAAGATAATCGCGCAATATTCCTGTTGCCGAATATTCGAGTTATTCTGATTGGCTCTGATGCGCCCTTCTTTTGCATCAGAGCCAATCAGAATAACTTGAATATTCGGCAAAAGGAATATTGCGCGATTATCTTCTCCGCCCTTCTTTTGCATCAGAGCCAATCAGAATAACTCGAATATTCGGCAAAAGGAATATTGCGCAATATTCCTTTTGCCGAATATTCAAGTTATTCTGATTAGCTCTGATGCAAAAGAAGGGCGGAGAAGATAATCGCGCAATATTCCTTTTGCCGAATATTCGAGTTATTCTGATTGGCTCTGATGCGCCCTTCTTTTGCATCAGAGCCAATCAGAATAACTCAAATATTCGGCAAAAGGAATATTGCGCGATTATCTTCTCCGCCCTTCTTTTGCATCAGAGCCAATCAGAATAACTCGAATATTCGGCAAAAGGAATATTGCGCGATATTCCTTTTGCCGAATATTCGAGTTATTCTGATTGGCTCTGATGCAAAAGAAGGGCGGAGAAGATAATCGCGCAATATTCCTTTTGCCGAATATTCAAGTTATTCTGATTGGCTCTGATGCGCCCTTCTTTTGCATCAGAGCCAATCAGAATAACTCGAATATTCGGCAAAAGGAATATTGCGCGATTATCTTCTCCGCCCTTCTTTTGCATCAGAGCCAATCAGAATAACTCGAATATTCGGCAAAAGGAATATTGCGCGATATTCCTTTTGCCGAATATTCGAGTTATTCTGATTGGCTCTGATGCAAAAGAAGGGCGGAGAAGATAATCACGCAATAGGAATATTGCGCGATTATCTTCTCCGCCCTTCTTTTGCCCCCTTATTCTCCTTTCTTTTAAGTAGAGTTAGTGTAGAGTTAGTGTTTAGTGCATATTAGTTTAGTAATACAGGAAATGATCTCCGTTTATGAGAATTTCGCAATCATTTTCGCATTAGCGAAATTTCGCATTAGCGAAATTTTGCAAATTTTTTTTTGGATAAAATATCACGAATATTCGATATTAGCGAATATGCGCGAATATTCTTCTATATATTCACGCAATATCGCGAAATCGAATATGGCATATTCTGCTCAACACTAGTGCTGGAAATGCACAAAGCAAATGTAGGAAATAGGAAAAGGGGATTGACAGCCGAACTCCAAGGAAACTTCAAAAAAGTTGTCTTTATTGATAAAAATGGGCATGCAAAACAAAACACAGCCACAGGAAAGGACAGCCGATGCATTTCACACTATGTCAGTGCTTAGTCATGGCTAAATGTGGTATAAATCAATAAAAAAACATTCGACCATCACAGTATATAGCCTAATATTTTAGTTTTTTGCCCCGTACACATAGAAAGAATGTACATGCCTTTACATGGGGTGAATTGCTATAGGAATTCTTTGTAAATACAACCCATAATATGCAAGTAAAGTTTTAGTTTGAGGCCTCATGCACACAGGACATTTAAAAAATGCCAGTGCTGCTGCCAGAAAGAAGTAGCGTTAAAAGCACGTTGGTAGCCATGTTTTTGAATAGCGTTTTTCTACATTTTCTGGCGCTAGCGTTCTTTGGCGTTTTTCAATTTTACAGCTCAACAGCTTCTGCTCTTTGATGCACAGAATGTTGTTTTTTTTCACTGCCCCTAAATGCTTATGCCTCCAAGCGCCTCTGGAAGTTTATGTTAGAATGGACACATAGGCTAACATGGAACATCAGATGCCCCTAGCAGCAGCCCTATGGCTCACACAGAGGCAGTTTTCAGGCATTTTAGCGCTAGAAAAAGCCTCTAAATAATGCCTGAAACCGTTTTCCATGCTCAGTGGCCCCAGGGTGAAAGTAGCGTAAGTGTAATAAACTATTTCTACAAATCAAAATCTATTTTGTTGTGATTTTACTTGAACAGAATTAATTCTGATCTGGTTGCTTTAAGTTACTACACTACAGAACATGGACCTAGAAATAAGAATTCCTAATTAGATAAGCCTTTACCCACCATGTATATACATACACATACAATATAAAGTAAGTAATGGTATGGCTATCCCAATATGGCATTGTGTGTTAATCAGTGCAGCCATTAGGTTATCTTGTAATATAAATGATAAATTATGTCTTCGTGTTCCACATAGATGTCTGTTTTTAATCATATCAGATTTTCACTCCAGCAAAATAAAAGCATTGTTCAATTTCACAAAACAACATGAGGAATGCTGTAATTTAATTGCACCTGGCAGGAGACAATAAATGTAATGAAAAAAAGAAAGCAGATGCCTAACTCCCTTGGAGCAGCAATCCCCAAAATGAATCAAGTGCAAAACAAATGCTATTATTGCGAGATAAATATCTCATCCTGCGGTCTTAGATGACTCGCAAACTCCAGATTGTGAATGGCACATCAGAGGATGTGTAATAGAACGTTTCAGGACGCAAAATGCTAATTTAGGGATTAAACTGCTTAGCTCTTCTAATGATAATGACAAATACAGATTTAGTGACAGTACTATGGGAGCTTATTTTCTATATAATTTATTGCTTTGTTCGTATGTGGCTGCATGTTTGTGTTAAGCAAGATGCTTGATCAAAGTGATTTGTTTTAAGGTTTATTTATTTTAATTAAATATACAGTATATTTCCACAAGAAAAGTATATATTTAAAGAGGTAACTTCACTTTTGTGGGGGAAAAGTAGCAAATAAATAAAAAATAATACAGAGAATGTAATTGCAACACTAAGTTATATTGTAACTGAATGATATTAAAAATTACCTGTCCTTTTCAATCTGCAGCCAGTGTAATTTTCTGAGAATGCATTGCAATATGGCTACCTTGAGTTGTTCTGTACACAGAGTGTGTACTGACCAATCCCAAGAAAAATTATTTCCTGCTTTCTCAGAAGTCTGCATAAGATACATGTCAGATTTCAGGCATCCCCTGCAACAAACATTTTATTTTTGGAGAGATATTTCAATAGGTACACATCTAAAGGGATGTAGGCCCAGCAGATTTCCTCATTAGTGCCCCTAATTAGTGCACACCTGACAGTTAATTATGAAACCATTCCCATTAGACCCACTTAGCCCAGAGGCACATACAAATACTATTACTTCAGAATAACAAAAGAAGCGATGCACCGATGCCACTTTTTTGACACCGAGTACGAGTACAGATAGTTGACATCATGTACTCGCCGATACCAATTACCGATACCTATCGCCTAGGAAAAGGTGTGGTTTGGGAGGTGGCGGTAGTTGAGGGTGGGGTGACTTAGGGATTGTGGGGTGGGAGAGTTGGGATAGAAAGGGTTGTGATCACTGGAGGGGAAGAGGATGGAAATAGAGGGTTATTGGGAAACATGGGGGCAGGGGTGAGAGCTGGTAGAGGGAAGAACGAGGCAACAGGCAGAAGTGACTGCAGGCATGGTACAGGATACCGTCAGAGACTGCAGGCATGGTACAAAAAACAGTTAGGGACTGCAGGCATGGTACAGGAGACAGTTAGAAACTGCAGACAAGGTACAGGAGACAGTTAGGGACTGCAGGCATGGTACAAGAGACAGTTAGGGACTGCAGGCATGGTACAAGAGACAGTTAAGGACTGCAGACAATGGCATGGTACAGGAGACAGTTAGGGACTGCAGGCAATGGCATGGTACAGGAGACAGTTAGGGACTGCAGGCATGGTACAAGAGACAGTTAGGTACTGCAGGCATGGTACAAGAGACAGTTAGGGTCTCTACGGAGGAGGAAGAGAGCCCTGCTGCTCAGTACAACAGGATAGGATACCCCTGTACAGTGTCTTCACATACCTGTTCTCTGCCTCAGCTCCTCAGCTTCAGGGAGAGCCCGGATCCAGTGCTCTGTGTGGCCGAGAGTCAGAGCTGGAGGAGGGAGGTGTGCAGTGTGGAGACATGCTGGTGGGCTGTTAGGAAAGGAAGCCAGGTGTTGTGCCGAGAATGGTTTGCCCGTCGGAATCTGTTTCCCCTGGCTCTCGGCTAGGATCAGAACTCCGTCTCTACAGCCCTCTGCACCTCCTTCTCTAATCTCTACCCACAAATGCTAACCATACCACCACGCTTCTCCAGCCCTCTGCATTGCCGCTCCTCCTAGTCACTCACGAATGCTTAATTATCCTAAGGAGGAAGCAGCAGGGATGGCACTGTTGGAAGGGGAGGAGGAGGCGGTCCGCTCCCACACAACGTCACTTCAGGTATCGGCTTTTGGTATCGGACCATTTTAGCGAGTACCGATACTCACTAAAATGCCTAGTATTGGCACCGATACGGATACCAGTATAGGTATCGGTGCATCCCTAATTATTTCTAAATGGTACTCTAATAACACACACAGTCTTTGATTTCAGCAATATGTGTACAGTTAGAGTTCGACTGGATTTCAATGTAAAATTTTATTTGAATTTTAGTCCGAATTTCCGAAATGTTTGACAAATTATTTTACGTTATTTAGGAGCATTCAGTAAAATTTGTTTATATTGTAATTCAGGTATTCAAATATATCCGCATAACAAAAAAATTGCTCTAATTTGCCAGATGAAAACATCAATGCTATTTGGTCCACTGATCTTGTTCTGCAACAAAGGTTGTTATAATTCTTGTAATGTACATAGATCACCCAAAGGGGAATGTTTTTTTCTCAACAAAAGTGGAGTTACGCTTTAACTGTGTGTTATATCCTAGACATGTGCATGACGAAAAAAACATTTTTGTTTAGTTTCATTTTGATTTGTTAATCTAGTTATTTTGTTTAGTTCACTTTGGTTGTTTCATTCAGTTCCTATTTGGAATTCGTATTGTATTTGTATTTGTATTTTCTTTGAATTTACAGTCGATAAATATTCAAATCAGTATAAATTAAAATGTTATATTGTTTTCAATTTGAATGCAGCAAAGTGAACAAACAAAAGAAAATTATTTATCAAATTATTACAATGAATCTTTAAATCACCTTTGGCTTAACAAAAACATAATTATTTTTCGAAATGGTACTCTGATAACACACACGGTCTTTGATTTCAGCAATATGTGTACAGTTAGGCCCCGGTACACACGACCGAGAAACTCGATGAGCAAAACACATCGTTTTTCTCGTCAAGTTTCTCGTTCGGCTGTCCAAAAACTCGTCAAGCCAAATTTTCCCATTGGCGTCGAGGAAATAGAGAACATGCTCTCTTTTTGGCTCGACGAGTTTCTCTGCGGTTTTCTCGGCGAAAAGTGTACACACGACCGATTTTCTCGGCAGAATACGTCTCCCAACAAGTTCCTTGATGGATTCTGGTGAGAAAACCGGTTGTGTGTACGGGGCTTAGAGTTCGACTGGATTTCAATGTAAAATTTGATTTGAATTTTAGTCCGAATTTCCAAAATTCGGGCGAATTTCGTTACGTTATTTGGAGCATTCAGTAAAATTAGTTTATATTGTAATTCAGTTATTCAAATATATCCGCATAACAAAAAAATTGTCCTAATATTAACTCAGAACAAAGCGAACCGCACATGTCTACCCTATATGAGGTGTGGCTATAAAGTTTGGTGAATGGTATCAGAAAACAAACAAAAAAGAAGATACAAATAAATAAACTTTATTCATCCTGTAAAATTTCATAGTGGTATCATGTTATTAGAACAGTTGCAAGGCAATCATATTTAAACAAAATCATTGTAAGCACCTCTGCCAGTGGTAAATGGTTTGTCTCAACACTCTTAAAAGCTAAATTTGCAGGACAACTTGTGCTGAAAAGCAACAGCCTTACTGGTTGGATCACCAGGTGAAAATAAAGGAAAGAAATCATAAAAGAAATGTATAATGCAGCCAGCACATCTGCATAGTCATGCATATTTTCCTCATAAGGCAGTTATTATTTTTAATAAAAGTGGACCTTCACAGGGAAAAAATAGTTATATATATATTATATTACTACTCCTCCCCATTTTTTATTTCTTTCTTTCTTGTTTTTTACCACTTCAGCCCACTTCAGCCCACCCTCTGCTTCTTGGACAGCATGATGTGGGCACACTCCTGAAGCCTCCTGGGATGTACACGTCACATATCCCAGGAGGTTTCAGCATCTACACATTGGTAAAGAAGGGTGGACCTGGCAGTGTGTCAGGGAGCAAACTTTCTGAAACAGAAAGGGACATAAATCTCCCGATGACATCAGAGAGGAGGATGGCGGCATGGACCCAGAATGTAGCAGCGGAGAGTCAGATCAGAGTTGGATAACAATAGATTCACCAGGCAGGTATTTTATTTCTGCATAAAAGGTAAAAAGAGAAAAAAAAAGAAGAAACACATGGGAGCACAGGAGAGTCATACTTCCCCTTTAAACATTGCAATGCCATAATACTGAAAGAGGCACATGAGATAAAGAAACAGAAAAACAACTGGTAAGGGAAGTTTGGGATTTTAAGCGAGGTTACAGACAAGGTAGATAAAGAATTTTCATCTGAGCATGCGTTACCCGCACATGAGTGGACTGCAGGCAGGTCTGCCCATCTTGCAGTTCCGCCCAAACGCTGGCGGCTTGTCGGCATGCACGTGTGTAGGTTGGGTAAAAAAGAAAATAAGCAACTGATTTTCTTGTAAAAAAAAAATGTACAAGGTTTTAAAATGTCAAGCAAATCTGTCACAAATTTGTTTTTACAAGAACATGATCACAAAGAGTTACATGACCTCTGTATATGACCTCAGTTCTGAAAAGAACATCTGGACCTATGTCAGTTAAAATTCTTTATTATGGTCAGTGGCAAGATTTGGTTGAAGAAAGCAGGAATGGCCACATTGCTGCACTGTGGCGCTTACTGTTATGCACATCATGTGTTCTCAATTTAATGCCTTCTATTTGAAATACAATGTTTTCATTTACATGTTTATTGGTATGTTGATGTATGCCTGCACTCCCATGAATAAATTTGTACTTTTATACTACTCTCACCTTGTCTGTAACCTCGCTTAAAGTCCAGTTGTTTTTCTGTTTCTTTATCTCTTGAGCCAGGGATGGAGGTGCTATACTTATACACCTCATTTAAAGTCCCCAATCTTTTCCCCCCCTCATTTATATGAAAGAGGCACATGTTGGTGACGTTTAGATAAAGAATTTGTTTATGACGTTCATCTTGCAGTAAAAAAAAAAAAGAAAATAAGCAACTGATTTTCTTGTAAAAAAAAAATGTACAAGGTTTTAAAATGTCAAGCAAATCTGTCACAAATTTGTTTTTACAAGAACATATCCAAAGAGTCTGCTCTGTATTGACCTAGTTCTGAAAAGAACATCTGGACCTATGTCTTTTCTTTAATAAAGATTTGGTTGAAGAAAGCAGAAGACCACTGGTCAAATTTGAGCACTCAATAGCAGATTTTAAAACACATCTTCCTACCAGGTGTACTACCCATATCCTCTGAATTTTTAATAACAGACTTCATGAATTTACTTCATGGGCCAGCAGCTACAATTACTGGTAGTGGATTAATGCTTTTCCTTTTTTTTTTTTTTTTGGGAGATACAAATATGTGTCAGATTATGGTTAGGGCAATTCTGCTCCATAAAGATGATATATTATTATTAATAATAATAATAATAATAATAAATAAATCCTGTGAATGCACAAAGAATTTATCAGAAAAAAAAACCAGTAAAGCTCTTTAGTGAAGATCCTTGCATACAATTTATTGTCAAAAGTAGGTAAAATCCAGTCCTAACACACTGGTAAGACCATAACCATAGCTCATAAAACATGCTGTTTGGTAGAAAAAAACAAAACACAAAATGCTCCTCAAATAAAATAATAAGCTATGAGTATTACTGGCAGTTTAAGGGATGTAGCAGAGTGCCCATTTACTCACAATGCAAATTTTCAGGCACAGGCCCCTCTAACTCCATTTTCCACAACTCCCTGGGTTTCTGGGCAAGCCCAGTGAGTATAGATTTCTCAGCTTCCTGAGAGGGGCAGAGGAATCTAGGCAAGTGATTTACAGCCAGGTGAAAGGCCCTCCACTGTCAACAAGAGTCCATCTAGCCAGCATGCTGGCAGCCAGGCCAGAGCCTATTACCACGCCACTTCCCCAGAAGACCCAGCTACTCCCAAATTACTACCAGAGAGGTCCAGTTCCAGTGTGGTGGCACTTTGTCCTCAGGCTTTGGATCCTTCCAGCTGTTCACCTGTTTTACTCTAGTCACCATACTTAAGTGGTGATTCTTAGACTTTCTGTTGTTAAAGAGTTCTATAGAGGGGGCGTGGTCTGCCAGCAATGGAGATGGCTGCTTAAAATCTGAGCTCTTCTGCCAGGGAGAGAACCGGAGCGATAGGAGCCCGAATCCTTGATCAAACTCCTTCACTGCTACTTGCTGAGACCCAGGCTGACCCGGTGAAGACATGACGGGCAAAAGGAAAACGGATCGCCACCCGCAGAAGCTGACCGCCTTCTTTCATTATAATGCACAGGTCAGTCAGCAGCAAAATGGCGCCGACGGCGGCGCGGAGCTCGGCTCAGAATCGGACACTACAGGGCCCCTTTTGATCGAGCAGACCCCCTGTTGCTCTACCTCACCCCCTACACCCAAAACGAATGAAAACCCGATCACGGGAAGCCCCGCGAAAGCGCGGATGCGCACCGATCGTGACGCGCCACGCGCGCCTCCGCAAATCGAGGCCCCGGCTTGCGGCCTACTCCCGGCGAACCAGGCCTTGCACTCCTCCATGGCCTCCTTTCCTACCTCGGGCCAACCAGTGGTGGATACCACACTAAAAGACATGCTCCTCTCTCTCCAGACCTCCCTGATGACGGATCTCTCGTCTATTTTTTCTAAAATCACTACAGAGCTGCATGTGGTGGAAGACAGGGTCACGCACCTGGAAAACAGCATGGGAGAGTGCACTAACACAGTAAATGAACTGGTGGATGCCTATGAGGACTTGCAGTCTGAGCAGAAATGGGTGAGAGCCAAGCTGGCCGATTTAGAGGACCGTTCCAGGAGAAATAACCTGAAACTTAGGGGGGTCCCGGAGACTATACCACCGGCTGATCTTCCAAAATACGCTAAAGAACTTCTTCATGTGCTACTCCCGGATGCCTCACCTAGAGACCTTATAATAGATAGGATACACCGTATAGCCAAGCCCTCTCACTTAGCTGCTTCGGTCCCGAGAGACATACTCATGAGGATTCATTTCTTCCATGTAAAGGAACATTTGCTGATGGCTGCTAGAGGGGGACCACCGCTACAACATCCATTCGAGGGGGTGCTACTCTTTCCTGACCTCTCAAAGTATACACTACAACTCCGGCGACAGCTTAACCCAATCACCAAGGGTCTTTACAACCATAAAGTCCAGTACAAATGGCGCTACCCAGCAACGCTCCTCGTCTCACGAAATGGCTCGACCCACGTAATCCAAGATCTGCAGAAGGGATTGCGCTTGCTACACACATGGGGAATTATACCGGATTCGCATCAGGATTCGGTGGAACCAAGAGCCCAAATGGGGCGAAGACAGACTCGACGGACCCCCGCCACCCAAGAAGACGAACCGGAGCAGATGACTTGAAGGCCTCCTTCAATATATCTACATGACAGATACTCTCCCTGGCATCCAGCTACTTATTTTGATTACCTGTTCTTTTTTTTATTCCTGTTCTCTCCCCTTTTTTAGTGTTTTGGTTTGAATCAGCAGCATTGTGACACTTGTTACCCCGTATAGGCGGTTTAACGGGCTACTTAGTCCCGATACTCCGCTCTCTGACACCCTAGGTGGCACACCCACCACACCCGACACCTGGTGTGCTGTCAGTTTCTCTTAATTGTTTATTGTACCATCGTCTTATCTAACCCTTCAGAGTTATCAGAACAGGTGCAGGGCTCTGCACGACGGACAACACCGCCACCAGTGTATGTACACTAAAGTACTCCAGTTTTTCTTGCTTTTATATGTTGCAACTAACAGTGCTCTTTTTTTACAGCTACAATATATTAGGACAGTGGGCCGCTCGCACACTCTCCGCCCTTGCTGGAGACACCTCAATCTTTATTTTGTTTTTGGTTTCTTGTTACCCTACGGTGCCCAGCCCACTCTCCACATCTAACTGTAAGTGAAATTTTACTATACATCTTCCTTAGTAACTACCGACAATGGCGATTAAGCTTCTATCCATTAACGCTAATGGTTTGAACCACCCTGCTAAGAGACATTCCTTATGGAAGACTGCGCTAGACCTACAATGCGATGTACTCTGTGTTCAGGAAACGCATTTTGCCTCCACTAATGCACCTGTATGTACCAATAGAAAATTCCCTCACACTTTCTCTGCTAATTTCACCTCCAAAAAGAGGGGGGTGTTTCTGGCAGTGAAAGACACTGTGCGGTTCCTTCTGAAAAATGTGGTTACCGACCCAGATGGTCGTTATATTATTCTGGTCTGTACATTGAATGGTAATGAATACACGTTGATTAATGTATACGCTCCTAACACCGGACAGATCAGATTCCTCCGCAAGGTGACAAAATTGGCACAAACTATCAAACAGGGGCAACTCATAATGTGTGGGGATTTTAACTTAGTCCCGGACGTTCTTATGGACTCCACTACCCCCTCTAAACGGAGAGAATCCCCCTTGAAACACTTTGCGACGTCCCACGATCTGTTCGATGTTTGGAGATGCCAACACGGCTCCGAGCGAGACTACACATACTTCTCGCCCTTGCATAGAACCTACTCGCGCATTGATCTTTTTCTTACAGACAAATGGCTTTTACAAACTATCAGCGCTTCAGAAATCCACACCACGACTTGGTCGGATCATGCCCCCATCACGATCACCGTTTCAAATTTTAATAACACAAGACCGACCTTTATATGGCGGGCTAACAACTACATCTTGCAACATCCCACATTCTCCCCTGAGATTGCGGATACGCTTAAAGACTTCTTTGACAATAACACGGGATCTGTATCCGACCCAGCCGTGCTGTGGAACGCGCACAAGGCTTACATTCGAGGCGTTTTACTTAAGTTGAGCTCCATACACAAAAAGAACAAATCTTTAAGGATAGATGCTCTTGTATCTCAATTAGACACCCTAGAAAGGCTTAACAAACTCAACCCTGACCCAACTAGATCCGCCCAAATCCTCTCTCTGAGGCAAGAACTCAGACTCCTCCTCCTACAATCCTTCGAGCGTACGCAGAGGAGACTGAAAGCCTCTTCCTATTCCACGTCCAATAAGGCAGGCAAGGTTCTGGCCCAACGCATCAAAGGAAGGAGAGTCAAACAAAAGATTGATCACCTCATCCATCCACACACGAAAGACAGGCTTACAAATCCCCAAACAATTGCAGACGCGTTCAGCACGTACTACAGCGACTTGTACAACTTACACAACGATCAGGACACGCACCAACCCACCGCGACTGAAATCGAAGAATTCCTCAACCATGTAACCCTCCCCTCCCTGACTGAGACCCAACTATCCAATTTAAACGAACCTTTCACCACCCCAGAAGTACTGGCAGCAATTAAATCTCTACCCTTAGGCAAATCCCCTGGACCGGACGGCCTCACAGGGGAATACTATAAGGAATTTTCCCAACACTTAGCTCCCACCCTGACCACAATGTTCAACGCAGCAGCCGCTTCCTCCAGATTTCCAAAAGAATCCCTACAGGCACTTATTATAACCCTACCTAAACCAGGCAAGGACCCGACTGCCCCTCAGAACTTTCGCCCAATCTCACTCTTAAATCTAGATCTGAAAATATATGCTAAAATGGTTGCATCTCGACTTCTTGACATCATGCCCTCACTGATCCACAAGGATCAATCCGGCTTCACAATCGGTAGGCAAGCGTCTGACGCCACAAGGAGGGTAATCGATATTCTCCATTATGCTGAAACAAGTGGAACGCCTTCTCTGCTCCTGGCTCTGGATGCAGAGAAGGCGTTCGACAGAGTACACTGGGGCTACCTGCGTCAGGCCCTTCAAAAATTCGGATTTAAGGGACATATACTGAACGCCATACTGGCCCTATACTCGAATCCCTCGGCGAAGGTATTCTCCGCCGATATGCTCTCTCAATCGTTCGACATAACGAATGGCACCAGGCAGGGATGCCCGCTCTCACCACTTATTTTTAACTTACTAATTGAACCCCTTGCAGAACACATTAGAAGTCATCCACATATATCGGGAATAGAGGTAGGTCCCAACAGACATAAGATTAGCCTATTCGCGGATGATGTCATTCTTATACTGACCAATCCCACGACATCATTGATCGCAGCCCAAAAAACACTCCTTTGGTTCGGCAAAATATCATACTACAAGGTCAATGCCACTAAGTCCTATATACTAAATATAGGATTAGATGCTACTGCCAAGAACCTACTACAACTTCAACTTCCGTACACATGGGCGGAACATGAGATATCATATCTAGGGATCCGCATACCACGTTCCACAAAACATCTATTCAATAGTAATTTCAAACCCTTCCTATCCGAACTCCGAACAGCGACCAACAAATTAGCTAAAATAGAACTTTCGTGGTCCGGACGGCTCGCGGCGTTCAAAATGATGCATCTCCCCCAATTGCTATATCTATTTCGTACACTACCAATCCCTATTCCCACATCCTACTTTCACTCCTTACAAACGATCCTGAACAAACTGTTGTGGCAAGACAAAAAACCGAGATGCGCTGGACACCTCCTAATCAAACACAAACTAGCAGGAGGAGCGGGATTAGTAGACTTCAGGGACTATTATTTAGCCACAATACTCACTCAACTCAGAGACTGGTTCCAAACACGCCCAAATACCCTATGGGGTCAGTTAGAATCTACTATGGTAAAACGCAACAACCTTAGTGACTGGTTACTAGGAATCCCTCACGGTAATCCTGTCTCCAACTCTCTCCCTCCTACCATGAGAGCCTCGGCTCTAGCATGGAAAGGTATGGTACAACAGGGTGAAAACCACCCACAACCGCACAAACCTCCCCTTCCACTGACTGTTCTAGACCATTGCACCGAAGACCTTAGAACATCAGATTGGAAACCCTATGGTATCTCCTACCTACAGGACATCATCCAAGACGACACTATACTCCCGTTCTCCCATTTACAAGCAAAATTTGGACTAAGAGACAAGGAATTCTTCACCTACCTAAGAATTAAGCACTGCCTTTCCCGCATATCCAAACCATGTTACACCATTCCCCCTAAAGTATGGACATTTCTGACCGACCGCTCCTCTAAACAGAAGGGTATCTCCCTTTTCTATGCCATGTTTCGACAAAAATTAACATTCGTCAAAGCCAAACCGCACATTCAATGGGATACCGACCTTGGACAGACTCTTCCAGACCTACAATGGCAGGACGCACTCAAGTCCGTATACAGAGCCACTAGAAATGTAGCACTATGGGAACTGACTTTGAAAATCTCACTACGTTGGTACCTAACACCCGCCAAGATAGCAAAATTTGGCAAAGGCAGCCCAGACACATGTTGGAGGTGCACCCAAATGACAGGGGATCTGATACATATCCTTTGGTCCTGCCCGCTTATCACCCAATTTTGGACAAATATCTTTCGCATGCTGTCAAACATTGCTGGTAGTAACATCTCCCCAACGCCAACATTAGCACTACTTAACATGGACTTGGGTATGTTTCCTGTGAACATGCAACTGGTGGTCACTAATATTCTCCTGGCAGCCAGGCTGAGTATCACCAGACTTTGGAAATCTACCCAACCTCCAACGCTAGAAGCTGTTATTGACCTAGTCAACCTACATTACAACCACGAGCTGACACTGGCCTCAAGCAGAGGAATGTACGGTAAAGTTCATGAGAAATGGCTCACCTGGTCCCGTTGGGATAATGCAGCCATGTTTATGTAAATCCGTCGACTGCGGCGGAATCATATCCTAGCTTTACCCATTAAGGGCTTTCACTATATGAATCGCTTGTTTGACCAATTGTTTCGTAGCACTGTTTTCTGTTTTTGAATTTATATGTATTTAACCTCATTTTGTATCCAACATACATGTACAATGTGACGGCGCTGCGTCGCCCAATTGTTAATTACCCATTCTTGTCGAAAAACTGGAATTTATTTTCTATGTATGACCCTTTCTTTAAAACTAATAAAAAAGATTGATTAAAAAAAAAGAGTTCTATAGAGATGTGTTTGGCTCCTTCTGTAATTAAGAAAGCAGTAATTGTTTGTCCTGGTCTGTTCGTGGTTTCACAGGCTGAATGTTTTCTTCCCCCTGCCTCTGAAAAGAAGCTTCCAAAGCTTAGGGTAGCCCATGGCCTATGCAGCCGTTTAAAGGCCTCAGCACTGTCAGAGCTGAGGACCTGGATGGACCTTGTTAGAAGCTGATTGTAGGACCTCATCTGGTCTGGATTAGGACTCTCTCACTCACTGTACAATGCTCAGAGTAAGCTGGAAGGTGGCAGTTGTCCTGGGGACCTGAGAGTCCCTATAACTGGGCAGTGTTCTGGAAACAAAAGGTAACCAGATGCCAAAGAGACTTCAGCTGTGAGGCCTTAGGCCTCGTACACACGATTGGTTAAACAGAGGACATTGGTCTGATGGACCGTTTCCATCGGTCAAAACCGGTCGTGTGTGGGCCCCATAGGTTATTTAACCATCAGATAAAAAAAAGCCAACTTGCTTTAAATTTAACCAATGGATTCCTAACTGATAGGTCAAAACCGATCGTTAGTAGGCACGACCATCGGTTAAAAATCCACGGATGCTCAGGATCAAGTCGACGCATGCTTGGAAGCATTGAACTTCATTTTATTCAGCACGTTGTTGTGTTTTACGTCACCGCATTCTGACACAATCGGTTATTTAACCAATAGTGTGTGTCCTTTAGACCGTTCTCATGGGATAGACTGATCGTTTGTACGTGGCTTTAGACTGCTCTGAGACCTGCTGCATGGTCCACAGCTGTGAGGCATTGGACTGTCCAACTGTGAAGACTGTTTTCTAATTGCTAAGTACTAATTATTTCTGAGTATCCCATGCCCTAACCCCTCTCCTGTTAACCTCCCTGGCGTTGTTCCCGTGTCTGAGGTAAAAATCTTCAAGCAATCGCCTCGCAAATTTTACTTACCTTCTTCCTGGAGCTGGTGTAAGCGGGTTGGACACACAGCGTCCCCGGTGCCGCCGAGCTTTCCCTGCACGTTAGGACGGGCAGAACGGCGCCAAATCAAAAATGTAAACAAACACTGAACTACAATTTAGATTACAGACTGTAGAAAAAATGCCACCCCCCTGCTAGTGGTCTGCCCTGTGCCCTGCATATTTTATATAATAAAAACTTTTCTTTCTCCCTGCAAGGTCCCATAGCAACCAAAAGTGTCCCTTTATGTAAAAAATGGTTTTAGATCGCTAAAAAACAGGATAATAAATTATAATCACTTGGTAGCGTAGCGATCTGTGGGGAAATTCATAAAAAAAAAAAATTATGACAGCAAAAATGCTAGCAAATAGTGATTTTGATTTGATTACATTATTGAATAATTTTTACTATAATTATATTATTATTTGTTATAATTTTTTATAATTATTTATTATATTATCATTTTTAATAAAAAAAAAAAAAAAAATCACCCGGGATGTTACCTTGTTTAGATAGATTTAAGTAAGTACTAAAGGGGCCTATAATACATAACACCACATTTCCTTGCACAGAGCTTTTGGTACAAAATAGACAGAATTGCCAGGAAGGTATTCTTCAAGCAATAAATTGGAGCTGGTGTAATTGGACTGGTGCTTGCAAGGACGGGCAGTCGCTGAACTTTTAGAGAAGAACCAGCTAATACCAAGGTCCCCTACGGGGGTAGCTATCCACCCACATGAAAAGGGGGCCAGAGATGTTATTGTTCTTTGCTATTCTGTTATTATTCTGCCATGTATGTACAGTATATTCTTTGCCATCTTGAACCAAATTTGCATTATTGCTTCTAACTTTGCACTTGTTTAGTAAACGAGTTACAGCTGCTCCACGTCTGACCCTTTCAGCCGATTACCTATTTTGTTAGAGCAATACATAAGGGAAATATTTACTTACTAGTCAGATCCCAGAATGGAGTAAACTCCAAGGCGCTTGGCCAAAGCAAGCACTTTACTGCCCAATTTTGTTAGAAATACAGTCAGTAAACAGATTTGGCTCCTCTGGTAATAGAGGTGTTTTGCCAACCATACATGGATCAAAAATGTGTCCTGTTCAACAGGGACCTGCTGAATTTCAATTCATGTATGGACAGGCTGGTTGTACCCACGTCTATCTATCCATCGATCGACTTGAGTACAATCAGCCTGTCAAATTATTCTACATGTGATTACTGCCAGTGGTTATAGCTGCTAGCAGTAATTATTGTATTCTGTCGGCCAGGGGGCATCAAGTGTGGTGCAAGGAAAGAAAATCAATTAATCTATGGCTTGCCTAAGTCTACTGGAATTCTATTGAACGCTTAGGGCTCATTAACACCAGGCTGATTACATTGTGATGGCACCCCAACACACCACAACATACACAGTTTGCAGAGCACTATGCTATAAAACAAAATGCAGCAAGACATATTTTTTCTTGCATCAATGTGCATTGCAGCCTATTCATTTTGAAAACATGTGTTCTTGCAGTATAGATAGTTGTTGTGCGAATAGGCCCCTAATATAGGTTTTCTACCTTCATACAGTTTGTCTGTTACAATCCCAATACAATTGCAACCTGTAAAGTATAGATAATAAAGCAAACAGTACTCACTGGATAGTACACATAAATCACCTCTAAATGCAGAATTTAGATACAATTGCACTGTCAGTTAAATTACTTGATCAGAGGATATCACAGATGAAACAACTCCCACCCAACATCAGGTCATGCAGACAGGTGCAGGGCTATCTCATCAAGCACACTGACAGAGATAGAAATAGGATGCAGAGATGGCACTGCTGTACTGTACACTAAGCAGACCAGAGGATGCTGTTCCTGAAAGCAGAAGTGGTAATCTTAACCACTTAACCCCCAAACCATATTGCTGGTCAAAGACCAGAGCACTTTTTGCGATTCGGCACTGCGTTGCTTTAACTGACAATTGCGCGGTCGTGCGACGTGGCTCCCAAACAAAATTGGCGTCCTGTTTTTCCCACAAATAGAGCTTTCTTTTGGTTGTATTTGATCACCTCTGCATTTTTTAGTTTTTGCGCTATAAACAAAAATAGAGCGACAATTTTTAAAAAAATTAATATTTTTTTACTTTTTGCTATAATAAATATCCCCCAAAAATATATATAAAACATTTTTTTCCTCAGTTTAGGCCGATAAGTATTCTTCTACATATTTTTCGTAAAAAAAAATCGCAATAAATGTTTATTGATTGGTTTGCGCAAAAGTTATAGCGTTTACAAAATAGGGGGTAGTCTTATGGCATTTTTATTATAAAAAATTTTTTTTTTACTAGTAATGGCGGCGATCAGCGATTTTTTTTCGGTACTGCGACATTATGGCAGACACATCGGACACTTTTGACACATTTTTGGGACCATTGGCATTTTTATAGCGATCAGTGCTATAAAAATGCATTGGATTACTATAAAAATGCCACTGGCAGGGAAGGGGTTAACACTAGGGGGCGGGGAAGGGGTTATGTATGTTCCCTGGGTGTGTTCTAATTGTAGGGGGGGTGGGACTGACTAGGGGAAATGACTGATCGCTGTTCATACATTGTATGAACAGACGGCCAGGCATTTCTCCCCTGACAGGACCGGGAGCTGTGTGTTTACACACACAACTCCCGGTCCTTGCTCTGTAACGAGCAATCGCGGGTGCCCGGCGGTGATCAGGGACGAACGGGGGGCGCGCGCACGTGCCCCTAGTGGCCTCTTCGAGAGCCGATGTAGAGCTACGGGCTCTCGCGCAGGGGAGCCGACTTGCCGCCGTAGAACTGCGGCGGCTGGTCGGCAAGTAGTTAATAGACAGGCAGCCTATAAAGAAATACACCTCCACTTACATGTTTCATTTCAGCCCTACCCTTTGGTTTTCGAGATCCAACGACTTGCTTTATAAGATAGTCTTGCACCTGTATTCATGACTTGACATTGGACAAGAGTGCAATGCTTGTAAAATGCTTTGATCACCTAATTTTATTTTCATTACACGTTTTTCATTATTTTTTTTTATTATAGACAATTTTATTTTACAATTTTATCAAGTGTGCTCTGGTTGCTTCATCTTATACTTTCAGCTATACATTGAGGTGGCAAGGAGGGTTTGCCTAGACACCGGTAAAACATGCTACATGTGAAGATTTCAGCCTGTGAAGAATGTACAACATAAATTAGACTGATTGTTGCATAACTGGTTTGCAGGATAACGTTAGTTGTCTATATTTGTTAAGGCAAACAGAACATATTCTCTTGCGTGTTTGGCAAGGTTTTTAGAAAACAATGTAAGGTCCCTTTCACATTTGTACGACTTCAAAGTCGCACGATTTTACCGCAATTTCTGGGCCGCAATTTTACCGCGATTTTGCCGCGATTCGCGGCCGCGATTTTTAATATATGCCTGTGTAAGTGGCATCAAAATCGGACCAAAGTAGTGCAAGGACTACTTTGAAGTCGGCACTACTTAAAGTCGTGCCAGTATGAATGGTGTTCATTGAAAATCATTGAGAATGACTTGTCATACGATTTTGCAGTCCAAAATCGTGGGACAAGTCGTGTAAGTGTGATGGGCCTCTAAGTAGCACAAAACTCATAAGAGCACATGTCCTGTTTGCTATGAATAATAAAGTACACATCCTACAATGTAATTAAGTTGTACATTTCTCACAAGCTGCACTGCACATGAGGCATCTTGGGCTCACCGGAAGTGGGTTAAATAAATCTGGGTAGCATTCAATTAAGAAGAGGACTAACACTTGACCAAGGAGTGATGAGTCTGTGTAGAACAGTACTGTTAAGAAAATGGATATATATAGAAAATGATCTCTTGTGATGAGGTCCTGCATTTAAAATTTTAGAGCTATGCTACCCACTGGAGTTGGGCATTAAGCCTCCTCATCTCTTAATCTTCAGAGTCTCTCTTTCATCATATCAAGTGTGGACGCCAAAAATTATGCTATTTGCATACTCAATGTCTCCTTTTTTAGGGCTCCCTGAGCACTCAAGAAGACATACTGTATTTTGTATGCTTGGAGATGATTGCTACACTATATTACCAGAAGTATTGGGACACCAGCATGCAGTGCCGATCCTGACCTCCTTGGGGCCCTAAGCAAAATGACATGTCACATAGAAGTTAAAGAGAAAGGGGGGGCGCTCTTGACAGTGACATGTCATATTAAAAGATTAAAGTTTTAGGAAATGACATCTTACATTAAAGTGAGAAGCGGGCGGGGGGTGCTGACTTCTTACCTCTTCTCCCATGCAGCCAGCGAGTTGAGAAGTGGGGTGAGGGGCCGAAAAGGACTTCTCACCAGGTGGGGCCTCTAGTAATTTTGGGGGCCCTCCACAGCTTTGTTGGGCCCTAAGCGGCTTGCATAGTAAACCTATAGGGCGGATCGGCCCTCCCAGCATGTATACACACATGGACTTCAATGACATCCCAGTCTTAGTCCATAGGGTTCAATATTGAGTTGGCTCACTCTTTGCAACTATAACATCTTCAACTCTTCTGGGAAGGCTGTCCACAAGTGTTCATGGGAATGTTTGACCATTCTTCCAAAAGCGCGTTTGTGAAGTCAGGCACTCGTGTGGACAAAAAGGCCTGGCTAGCAGTCTCCGCACTTATTTATCCCAAAGGTGTTCTATTGGGTTAAGGTCAGTCAAGTTCCTCCACCTCAAACTCGCTCAGCTATGTCTTTATGGACCTAGTTTGTGCACTGGTGTGCTGTCATGTTGGACCAGGAAGGAGCCATCCCCAAACTGTTCCCACAAAGTTGGGAGTATAACATTTTTAAAATGTCCTCAAGGGGCCAAACTCAACCCCTGAAAAATAAGCCCACACCATATTCCCGCCTCTACCAAATTATTTGGACTAGTGCACAAAGCAAGGTCCATAAAGACATGGATGAGCGTGTTTGGGGTGGAGAAACTTGACTGGCCTGCACAGAGTCCTGACCTCAACCCAATAGAACATCTTTGGGATGAATGGGATGAATTAGAGTAGGGACTACAAGCCAGGCCCTCTTGTCTAACATTAGTACCTGAACTCACAAATGTGTTTGCAAAAATGGTCAAGCATTCCCATAGACACACTCCTAAACCTTGTGGACAGCATTCCCAGATAAGTTGAAGATGGTATAGTTGCAAAGGGTGGGCCAACTTAACATTGAACCCTACAGACAAAGACTGGGATGCCATTAAAGTTCATGTGTATGCAAAGGTAGGCTTCCCAACACTTTTGGTAATATAGTGTGCATTCCATCAAACTATTGATATAATTGCCTAAAGCCCAACTCTAGGACACTCCAGGATGATGCTTCTCTCTTTTAGCATTTACTTCCTGTGGTCCTTCTTTAGGTATCCACATCACTGCCTACATGATGTGGACACCTTCTATTGGTGGAGGCTACACTTTCAGCTACACAGAGGCTGGAGAACTCATAGGGACCTGTGAAGGGACCAGTGCCCAATAAGATAATAAGCAGGGGAAAATGCCTGGTCCCCAGGGTAGGATATTAGCTTGAGCCATAGAGAAAACTGTGACTTTCATCCATTACACTACAGTATGACTTAAGAAGAGGTTTTTGGAATCAAGACTGAATAGTAAAGTAATTGATGGGCTTTAAAGTATAACTGAACCATTAGTGCAGCTACACATAGACAATAGGTTGCCCTTCCTCCAATCCCACCTGCAAGTCTTTTAATCGCCTGCCACACAGCAAGATATCACTCATAAAGCTACAGGGTAACTTGTTAAAATCTTCTATGCAGTTTCTGTCTTTGTTTTCTTATTGTATAACTTGATGGAAGGCCCAAGTTCACTAGGAGATATCCAAAATGCAAAACATGTCCTGGAAATCATTTGCAACAGAACTTTTTAATTGGAAAATCAAGGAACCTGCTATTTAATACAGTAGGGTTTTTTGGCAAGTTTTATTGATTAGCTCTTTAAATGTGCAAACATATTTTTAAAAACATTCAAAAAGTCCAAACCTTTTTTGTTGTTATTCATTGCACTGTCTATAGTTAATTTTTGAATGACGTTTAGCCAGCAATGGATCCAAAGTCTTCCTGCCACTCTCCCGACACAGATAATATTTATTCTTCTTCATTCCTTAGTAATCATTATTTAAACAAAATGTTTGGCTTGCAGTACTTCCTTTCTATTGTCATAGCACAGATAAAATTCTTAGAACACCATTTGAAATTTGTTGTACAAAAGCTGTATGATCCATAATTATTAAACTATTAGTCCTGTATGGACTACATTTTCTCTTTCTATTTTTTTTAAGTATTAAGTAGCATGACCTGTCTTTTTATCCCTCTTTCATTATTGACTATAATGATAACGTTTGACCTCTCTTTTCCCCTTTTCCCAAACCTTGCTGATTTTTTTTTTTCCCACCCACACAAAGTTCAAAGCAAGTATCAAACAGATGTACATTCTATAGAGTGTAAATGAAGCAATGTAAGGATATTGTTTCAGCATTGTAGCTACTAGGAAAGAGGTGATTTATGTTGGTTTTAAGAGTTATTCACAATAAATGGCTACAAAGCAAAGTTTTGTGAATGTGAATGTCTAATTTAAAAAAAAATGTATTATATTATGTTTGTATTATATTAATCGTTACTGCTAAATAATATTAATTCTCATAATGTGCTTGCATTATAGAAAGTTACTACTGAGATATTGATTATTACTTCAATAAATCAATCCAAACTTTTATCATTTTGAACTATGAATAAAATTTTTTAATTAAACTGCACTTTTAGAACATGCATACATTAAACAGTGTCTATTTTTTCTTATGGAGAGCTCATGCCATGGGATTTGGCAGTCTTTTCTAAATAAGTTATACCTAAAAATAATACATCCCATTTTTAGGCTGAAGGGGGGTCCAGCATTATTTAGCCTGATGTTGAAATGTTTTGCAGCACTACTACAGAAGGAGAATGGAGGATAGGAGAAATTGTGCTCCTCCATATGTGTCATCATGGCCTGTCGGCCATGTTTAGTGAGGGAAGTGTTTATAAAAAGCATTGGCTCACCACATTTGGCACGCCTTGTGTGAGTGGTTAGGTTAGGGACACAACCCCGCTTGTGAAGGACAGTGTGCTAAGTATAGGGAGAGATTCCTTTGGAGGAGGGACAGAGTAGTGGCATCAAGTCTAGTCCATCGGTGGGAACTTGTGCTGCTTTAGGTACTATTATCACCACACCGATCTGCTGCCCCCTCTTTCATTAGATACTGCTGGATACAGTAAGTTGCCCAGTGTGTCTTGTACAGTAGAGAGAGAGACTGTTGTATATGCCTTGCTGTAAAGCTCCTCTACAATGGGTTCGGCTGCACTGTTTAAGCTTGTTGGCCAATTTATTGGAACTTTGTGTTAATAGGCTGTGCTGCATTCTCATCAGTTTCCATGTGAAATTACTCCCTGTTGTTGTTAAAAATTGAATTAGCATGTTGTCGGGAGGGGAAACCAGGGGAGGCAAAATATAAGCAAATAAACTTTATATTAAAAAGTGAACAGATGATAAGGCATATCTAAACACAAACGTACAATTATATAAGCTTTTTTTGCTTAAATTTCACCCACTTATCCTGCAAATAACACCCCTCTTGTTTGAAGGCTAAACTTCAAACACGTTTGCCTTTCTTCATTTCCAATACAGACTAAAGATGACAGAAAGTGACAGGGGGACTGCATTTCTGGCAAAATCAATATATTTTCTGTACTTGATTCAAGGGTATATTACTGTATAAATGCATATTTATTATTTTGTTTAACCTGATTAAAGACAAGCCGCCTTCATTATACAGCGGCAGGTTGGCTCTCCTGGGCGAATCAGCGTAGGTGTACGTCGGGCGCTTTAAGAGCGATAGGGGGCGTGCATGCACCATCGAAATTGCGCACATGCCTCAATGCTGTAGCCGATGAGCATAGCTGCTGGTGTCCCGCGATTGCTCCATAGAGAACCAGAATTGGGATCTGTCAATGTAAACAGAAAGATTGCTATCCTGACAGGGGAGGAGAGACAGATCTGCTGTTCCTAGTGCCTAGTGATTAGTAACAGCCATCTCTCTCCTCCTCCAGTCTCATCCCCCACAGTTAAAAAGCACCTAACCCCTAAATCACCCCCTATTATTAACCCCTTCTCTGGCAGTGACAATTACACAGTAATCAGTACATTTTTATAGCACTGATTGCTGTATAAATGTCAATGGTCCCAAAATGTGTCAAAAGGGGCCGATCTGTCCGCCGCAATGTCACAGTCCCGTTAAAAATCGCATATTTCCACCATTACTAGTAAAAAAGATAATACAAATTTCATAAATCTATCCCCTATTTTGTAGACGCTATAATGTTTGCACAAACCAATCTATATATGCTTATTGCGATTTTTTTTTACCAAAAATATGTACAATACACATTGGCCTAATTGAAAGAAGATTTTTTTTATTATTATAATTATTATAGCAAAAAGTCAAAAATATTGTTTTTTTTTTTCAAAATTTACCGCAGAGGTGATCAAATACCACCAAAAGAAAGCTCTATAACTGCGCAATTGTCAGTTAAAGCGATGTAGTGCCATATCGGAAAAAAAAATGGCCTAGTCATTAAGGTGGAAAATCCTTCTGATCCTTAAGTGCTTAATTATCCTTTAAAAAGAAATGAGGCAGTTATATAATAACTATAAATAATGTTTTTAAATGTTTCAGGCAATAAAAAAAAAGCATTTGAAAATCAAGCAAAATCCTTGATTTTTACATGAAAAATTGGAAAGACAAGGCCTGATTCTTTCTTTGAATGGTCCATAGTGTGGAAGGGTGTAACTTGCAGTATTCACATTGCTTCCAGATGTTAATGTTGTTTATTGGCTGACCAAAGGTTCACCACAAAGTCCTCACAGGGCCATTACAGAGTTCTAAAAGGGTCCTCACAGGGTCTTTACAGGTTAGCGTCACAGTTACAGTATTTCTGCATATAAAATGTATATTATAGTCTCTGTGTGTTTATTTAGTATTTATTTATTTTTTGTTAATGGGTACCAAGGGCTTCAAGGTACCCCATTTTGATTCATGTAGGGGAGAAGATGGCTGTTTGGGTGCCCCACTTATTTTGAAGATGCTTCAAGATTGGAATAGGTCCCCCCCCCAAAGACTACCACATCCATTGGGCCAGGTACCCCCGAATGTTGAGGGCATTTGACTTGGTATGATGCAGGAGAGTGGGTGCATGCTTGCTGCCTCTGATTTTCTTGGACAGCTAGACTGCATACTTGGATAAAAGTCTGGTATAGACTTTGAGGGAGACCCAATGTAATTTCTTTATGTTTTTAAAGGATATTTATATTTTTAGTGGTGCCCCTTGTACTGTGATAAGAGACCTGCTACCCACTGAACTACATTTTGTGTACTTTTTTTAGTACATGTCCTCCATGGCAGGGCC
The DNA here is from genome assembly GCA_029574335.1 of Rana kukunoris. Classification (NCBI taxonomy): domain Eukaryota; kingdom Metazoa; phylum Chordata; class Amphibia; order Anura; family Ranidae; genus Rana; species Rana kukunoris. The sequence goes on from CM056049.1 coordinate 528,659,631, forward strand.
TATGTACCCTTGCCGCTTTTTAACAAATGCTGGCAAATTGATCAACACAAATTGACAAGATTTGGGTCCTATAGACTTCAACGGGTTAGGGAACTATGTTCAGAATATGTGGATTTTCCATTGGGTTTGGAGAGTGTTCACTGAACCAAACTGCTCTGGTTGCTCCCCCTATTGACAACAGCTCCGATTATCGGTCTTCACTAATAGAAGAGGTGGCACATGAAAATGGATTTAGATAATTGTTTTTGGTTCTTTTAAGCTTTTTTTTTACAGATTAGCTAGATGTGGATGCAGTGGTTTGTTTTTATTTTATTTTTGCATGAAGTTTAGCTGAAATTACAATGTGCAGCTGCTTCTTCATTGTTCAACCTGCAGATTAGTAGGTGTACTGGGCAAGTTTGTACTGTACTTTCCAGTAGCTAGCAATGCAGGAAAGTGTGTTTGATTATACACACATTACAATCCAGTTGTTCATTCTTCAATTTGTTTAAAACAATCCAGAAATGTTCCTTGTAGTTTAAAACAGCATCTGATAAATGCATTCAGTTTGTATCCAATCAGATAAGCACTTACGTTATGTAATTGTCAGTAATCCTAAAAAAAACATATACAATGTATTGTATGTGATCAACTTTTGACCAAGAAAAGTAAAATAATAATGCTTGTAATGCAGTGTTATTTTTCACTACACTCTAATGCCGCGTACACCCGATGTGAATTTCCGACAAGGAAAGTTTGATGTGAGCTTTTGGTCATGTGTAGGCCCAATGTGTAGGGGCGTGTGAAGGCCCCATCAGGCTTTTTCTGTCGGAATTTCCGACAGCAAAAATATTAGATCTGGTTCTCAAATTTTCCAACGGGAAAAGTTCTTGTCGGAAATTCCGATCGTCTGTATGCAGTTCCAACGCGCAAAAACACATGCATGCTCGGAATCAATTTGACGCATGCTCGGTTTTATTGAACTTAATTTTTCTCAGCTGATTGGGGTGTTGTACGTCACCACGTTCTTGACAGGGGCGGAATTTTGTGTGACCGTGTGTATGCAACACAAGTTTGAGCAAACATTCTGTTGAAAAAAAATCCATGTTTTTCTTGTCGGAATGCAAACCCACCCCCCCACCCCCCGGTGGCTAATTCCTCTAGTTGGCAGGCTGCATCTGAGGGTTTAAGGACTGGCAGTGATGTCATGATAGTGCAACTTTCTGCACTGGATATGACATCACTCTGACTGGGGGTAAGAGACAGGTTTAGTGTTGGCACCATGTTTTGTATATTTAAATAATGTGGGTGCCACATGCCAGCATATGGATCTCACTTGAGGAAATGTTTTTTTACTGTAAACATGTTTTTCCCACCTCCACCAGATCCTGAGTGTCCGCATGCCAGCTAAAGTTTTTTTTTTTTTTTCTGATATCTATCCATGTGTATTGATGTTTGTTACATTCTGTACTATTAGCCTGGATCTCCTCCCTGTTCTAATGTATATTATATTATGTTTGTAAATGAGAGTTTGCTTTGTCTAGATAGAGGAACTATGGGTAGATCTTGTCCATGTAGTACAATATAGTGCTATAGTGCTATTATTTATTTAAATTTTTCCTGGGTCTTTCTTAAGGAAACCCCATCTTTCAACACCATATTTATGTAATTAACCCTTTATGCACCGATGTGGGCATTAGCTTTCATTTTGTTTTACTAAAAACACAGAACGAAGGGTCTTAAATGCTTACTTGCAGTGTTTTTTCTTTCCAAAAGACATGTTTATTCACTTGCAATGTGGCTCCAAACCTGCAATTGCCTAGCACAGTCTTCTACTTCCTTTTATGTCAAAGGCCTCTCCCCTTCTGGTAGTGTCTACCTAACGTCTGTGCTGGCCAGGCCCATCCATCCCTCCCCTCCCACATGAAATTTTTGTAGCCTCCAGGGGAGGCACAAAGCAAAATACTTTAGAGCAGTGTTTCTCTACTCCAGTCCTCAAGCCGCCACAACAGGTCATGTTTTCAGGATTTCCCTCAGATGAAACAGCTGTGGTAATTACTAAGGCAGTGAAACTGATTAAATCACCTAGGCAAAATAATGGAAAGCCTGAAAACATGACCTGTAGGGTCGCCTTGAGGACTGGAATTGAGAAACACTGCAGAGTGTCACTTGAGGCAGCACTGGTCTCCATGGGCTTTCAAGCAAGTGTGTGTTTTTTTAAAAGTCAGTACAATGCTTGTTAGCTGCTGACTTTTACTTATTTCAATACCAAATAAATGCCCCTCTTAACCACTTCCCGACCGCCCACCGCAGGTATACGTCGGCACTTTGAGGATGGATATCTCGGTAACGGCAGCAGCTGCTGCCACAACCGAGATATCCATCTCTTCTGTGGGCGGTCGGGTAAACGATAATGGCGGTCTCCGCGGCGGAATCGCCGCGAGATCGCCGTTATCGGTGGCGGACGAGCGTCCCCCCCCTCCCGCTGCGCTCCCGCGCTCTCCGCCGCTTACCGGAGCCGTCGGTAGCGGCGGAGGCGATCGGGTGCGCTCCTCTGGTCAGCGGGGATGCGAGTGAGGGAAAAAATTTCCCTCGTCCATCCCCGTAGCTCTGCTGGGCGGAAGTGACGTCAAACGTCAGTTCCAAACAGCGTCTTAAAGAGACATTTTTTTTTAAATGTCATTTGAAAAATGACATTTAAAATTTTTTTTTTTTTGCATTTTAGCCTAAATATGAGATCTGAGGTCTTTTTGACCCCAGATCTCATATTTAAGAGGACCTGTCATGCTTTTTTCTATTATAAGGGATGTTTACATTCCTTGTAATAGGAATAAAAGTGATCATTTTTTTATTTTTTTTATTTTAGTGTTAAAAATTGGTAAAATGAATACAAATAAATACGAAAACAAAAAAAAAAATGTTTTAAATCGCCCCGTCCCGACGAGCTCGCGCGCAGAGAGAAACGCATACGCGAGTAGCGCCCGCATATGAAAACGGTGTTCAAACCACACAAGTGAGGTATCGCCGCGATCGTTAGAGCGAGAGCAATAATTCTAGCCCTAGACCTCCTCTGTATCTCAAAAAATGCAACCTGTAGAATTTTTTAAACATCGCCTATCGAGATTTTTAAGGGTAAAAGTTTGACGCCATGCCACGAGCGGGCGCAATTTTTAAGCGTGACATGTTGGGTATCATTTTACTCGGCGTAACATTATCTTTCACAATATGTAAAAAAATTGGGCCAAATTTATTGTTGTCTTATTTTTTAATTTAAAAAAGTGAATTTTTTCCAAAAAAAGTGCGCTTGTAAGACCGCTGCGCAAATACGGTGTAACAAAAAGTATTGCAATGACTGCCATTTTATTCTCTAGAGTGTTAGAAAAAAAAAATATATAATGTTTGGGGGTTTTAAGTAATTTTATAGCAAAAAAAAATGTTTTAGTCTCGTAAACACCGAATCTGAAAAACAGGCCCGGGGCTAAAGTGGTTAAATATTCAATGAAAAAATAAAAACAGCATAAATAATGGTATTATTTATTTTACATATTCAAAATATAAATGGCCAAACAGCCTGGTAATCACACATTTGTACACAAATAGAAAATACAAAAAGAAAGAGACAACAATGAAAATATGAAATTATTTAAAACAAAATGACAACTGTACAAAAAATACTCAAAAAGATCACTTCATGAATCAAAAATACACATCTGATGGAAAAACTGACATTTAAGACCCCTTTCACACTGGAGCGTATTGCAGGCGCTATAGCGTTAAAAATAGCGCATGCAATACGTCCTATACAAATCTGTCCCCATTCACTCCAGTGTGAAAGCCCGAGGGGCTTTCACACTAGAGCGGTGCGCTAGCAGGATGGTAAAAAAAAGTCCTGCTAGCCGCATCTTTGGAGCGTAGAAGGAGCCGTGTGTTTACCGCTCCTCCTCCGCTGCTGCCCATTGAAATCAATGAGACAGCGCAGCTATACCGCAGCGAATTGCAGGCGGTTCTAACCATTTCTCGGCCGCTAGTGGGGCGTAAATGCGCCCCGCTAGCGGCCGAAATGCACCGCAAATCTGCCCATATCGTTGGCGGTAAAAATAGCGGTGTTTTACGGCCGACGCTATGGACCGCACAGTGTAAAAGACCTTACATCCACAAGCTTCTAAGGCAAGGAACATCTCTCCGTGTCCATGTCATCATGCTGGTCATGTTGACGGCATTCTGTATCTTTTCAGTCTTGGATATATTTTAAGGGTCTTATATACAGAAAAAAAGAGTTGTGTTGTAACTAGAGCAACAATTAGCTATTAGATGAAAGAATGCACTAACTTTAGGTAAAACTGGTTGTATGCTACTGCAAATTATTACCCTTTCCACACTCTTAATTAAAACACATTTTAAAGCCATAACTATTATGTATGTATAAATATGTCCTTAATGCTCATTTTAGCTAATCCCTTGTTGGGTGGGATTTTCACAGTAATATTCTCCTACGTTTTACAAATATAAGAAAACCCTGTATTCTATTGTCTTCAGGGCTGAACTACTTGGGATATTTTAGTTACACCCTGCTGTGAGATCACCACATATACAGGGCATTGGGTCTATTTGAATACTACGGTGTGAACTGAATTGGGTTTGCAGTGCCCTGACTTGCCTTGTTAATATTGTTAGTGAAGTTGCCCAGCATTTTCCCATGTATTTATAAACCAGCCATCTAGAGACGAGTGAACTGGAAACAGAGAAGTGGCCTTTTTAAAGGTTGAAAATTTTTTTTTCAATAGCCATACTTTATTTTTTCTCAAATTAGCCACATTGATACTTTTTTTCAGCAACAACAAAGAGAAGTAAAATATCAAAAAAGGTTCATCTAGATTTTATCAATAGATCAGCTTGCTGAATAAAACATGAAAAAAATGCAGATTATGGAGAAGTTGTATCCACTTCAATCATCCAATTATGTGCAAGCAAAAATACTGTTTTTTTTTTTCAAAGTGAACATAACTTTATTTGATTTACTAAGCTCAGTGAACATCCTTCACATAACTTGCTCTATTAGTTTAGTAAATCAATCCCAACAAGTTACAAAAAACATTATGGCCAACAAGAAGTTAATCTGTTGAGTAGCGTGACATTAAAATCCCCTGAATGTTTAGCCCGTAGGTATCATTCACCTGCATTATATTTTGTGCTGTGATACATTCTACATCTCGCCTTGTATTTATACAACATCTGGCGAAATGATTTTTGTTGAGTGATAAAATGTTAACACTGACAAAAAAAAAGTCTGTCTCAATGCTGCCTTTACAAAGTATTACAATGCCTTCCATTAATAACGTCTTGTCATCCTAACACCACCTTGAAAAAGCTGCAACTTTTCGTTTTGCTTTGCGGATTAAACTACAAAGTACAGTCAGTTATTGTCTGTTTCATCTTTCCTTTAATGCTGCTCTTTCACAATACTGGGTGGCCCTGTTTAAAGTCATTCACAAAAAGAGTGTCTGCTGGCTTATATGCTTTGTTAGTTCCTTACTTTACTACCCTTTCTTGCTACGCAAATCTCTTTTAAATTTATACTGTATTTATATATATATATATCTTTATATAACTATAATATATTTTATATATCTTTATATATTTTGCACACATAAAACACTAAAAACAAGTTAACAACTTGTTTACAGACAACAGCCACTCTTTCTGATATAGTATTTTAGACAACGCGTAAGCAAAAGAAATATATAATTTTATACTTTCAATTTATTTTTTTATGTACAGGAATATATGCTTGACAACTTTATACATACAATACATATTTAAAAAATAAACCAGTCTAGTAGGAATGTACAATAGGCAAAGAATTAAGAAGAATAAAGATAGGTCCAGTTAATACTTAGTATTTGATCTGTATTAGGTAAGGAATGATTTTGTAGTTTACATACAACATAAACATTTCAGACAAGACTTTATAAAATAATTTACACATAGTCTATCATTTCTAGATTGTATTGTGCGAGCATGAATAGAACCAGGGGACTTGCCTTGGCCATGTATTTAGTAAAATAATTTAGAGGCAGTTCATGCACTGTATGACACTACCCAAGTTGTCCTTCGTACTTTTGTATCCATTACCACTGTTACTTCATCTACCGTGTGTGTGTCTGATATCAGGTCTCAGACCTATAAGTATATATACGTCTTTCAGTTCTGGAGAAGCAGCAGGATTACCATTTAGAAGCAACCACTTTGATATGTAAACAGAAGTATACAAGTTGATACCTTTCTACGCTGCTACAGGTACTGTGTACAAGTCACAACCGCTTGACTGCACAAGTAGTTAGTAAGTATGCTCCTTGTAGGATATGTTTGTCATACAAGTTCACAGGAAATCTAACAGAACTTTCTTGTTTTTATGAGTTTGCTTTGATATTTGACTGAATGGCCTCCGTGACCCATGACATAGACATCCAAGACGTAAGACTTGCCAGCTTCAAGTCCTTTGATTGTCTCTGTGGTGACTGCTTTATGCAGGTTTTGACTGTGGAAATATTTGCAGAGAACTTTCTCTGATTTCTTTCTGGTGTCAGGCCCCAAACATTGGTTTTGTTCTCGTTTCTTCTGGTCTTCGTTGTAGTCATCATCCACTTCTTTTTTGTAAACGCAATATTTATTTCTCTCCTGCGTTCCCAGCCATGCTATTGTAACAGACGTGCATGTGCGCAGTTTGTCAAAGGCTTTGATTCGTGTGTCTTCTGGAAGTGAAGGGAAAGGCTGCTTGTTAAATTTCGATGTTGCCAGGATTTTGAGCATAGAGGCACCCTTTTTGCTTCCCTTTAGCCTAATCAAGTATTTAGCTTTTGGTTTTCCTCTCAGTTGAAACTGGCGCACACCTTCTACACTTTGTGACAGAATAAGTTTTCCATCTCTTCTGACTTGGATCTGAATAGTGTCCAGGCAAGAGTGAACTGAAAAAGTGACTTTTTGATGGGAAGAGACTGGGGCAAATCTTAAAAATTTAGAGCCCTTCCTCTTTATGAACACATCAGTAACTTTTCCATCCTTCAACTCTACTGTTTTCTGCTTTGCTTCTTCTTTGGTTCGAGCAAATGTTCCGACATATGCAGTGCTCATATTTGTGGCTGAGTTTATTGCAAACACATCAAAGTAGTACTGGGTGTCAGGCTTCAGATCAGAAACTGTAAATATGTTTTTGTTCCCAATGCATACTTTTTGAAGGTCAGGCTTTGGTTTGGCAGTTAGTTGACGTGCTATCTTTGTGGATAAGGTTTTTGACATGAAATTGCGGTCTTTACCAGCATCATTTTCTGAAGAAAACCCAAAGTGGGCAAAGTCAAAGGGGCTGAAGTCTAAACCAGGCTTAGGAGCTACCATAAAAGCATCATCAGCATTGATCTTGGCTTCGACTGCGCACATACTTTTAAAATTGTGTTCCTTGTTGATAACAACACAGTATTGGATTGGCTGTTTTAAAACAGAGGATGTAGGAGTTGGTTTCCATGCTAATGTTAATGTGGTGCGTCCTAGTGATGTCACATCAACTCTTGGGTCGTATGGTAACTCTGGGTAAGGCTGGTCAGACTCTGGAGTTGTAGTGGCATAAACTTTAAAATGGGTGTCCTTTTCTGTTGAAATTAATTCCAGCTGGTACAAACCAGAAGGAGAGCTTGTAGACACAAAGTATTCCACATCATTTCCTTTATATGAGAACAGCTCGGTGCCCTCTTCATTCGTAATCTGTTGTTTTTGCTGCTCCAAAGGTTCAGGCTCACCTGCAAAATACGACATTAAAAAAATAGATCAGCGTGTGTGTTATTACAGCAGAAATGCAAGTCTGCACTTTGAGCACCTGACCTTGCTTAATTATCAGACCATTTGAGCTCAACATCTGCTGGATGTGGGAATCAGCAGTGGAAACAAAAACAAGAATGCACGTTACGCAAAAACAAAATATACAGTACAAAATGTACTAATAGAAATATATGGGTGTCACTAAAGTGAGGCAATGTCAAAATTATTAATGGAGAAGAACTTTTTACTCTAAATTTCAGACAATTCTGTTACAGTAAACACTCTCTAGTATAGAGACTAGAGGTGCATTCAAAAATATTTTTAGAAAAGGAATAGTAATGTCTACATTATCCCTAACATCTATGCAGTTGATGCGGTTTGCAGTTTTGAACATGTGTTTTTTATGCGTTTTTGATGCATTTTTTTGTCCTTTCTAACCCCTTGCTGACCCCCCCCATATACATTTATGGGATGGGGGCTCCTTTGCACAGAATCACATTCCACCGGTGGGACCCGCCAACCAGGCAGAACGGCGGTCTCCCTATGTAAACAAGGCAGATCGCCGTTCTGTTAGTAGGGAAGATAGAGATCCTGTGTTTCTGCTAAGCAGGAACATGGATCCCTGCCTTCCTACAATTAAAGCACCCCACACAGTTAGTAAGCAGTCCCATGGAACACATTTAAACCTTTGATCGCCCCTGATGCTAACCCCTTCCCTGCCAGTGTCATTAATACAGTGACAGTGCATATTTTTTATCATTGTATTAGTGTCACTGCTCCCCAAAAAGTGTCACTTAGTGTCAAATTTGTCCACCGCAATGCAATGTCGCAGTCCTGCTATAAGTCGCTGATAGCAAAAATAAATTTAAAAATAAATCAATAAAAATATCTCATAGTTTGTAGACGCTACAACTTTTGCTCAAACCCACCAATATACGCTTATTGGGATTTTTTTTTACCAAAAACATGTAGCAGAATACATATTGGCCTAAATTGATGAAGGAATTATAATTTTTTATTTTTTTTCATTGGATGTGTTTTTATAGCAGAAAGTAAAAATATATATATATATATATATATATATATATATATATATATATATGACATTTAAAAATTATCATCTTTTTTTGTTTATAGCGCAAAAAAATAAAACTGTAGAGGTGATCAAATACTACCAAAAGAAAGCTTTATTTGTTGGGAAAAAAGTACATCAATTTTTTTTGGGTGCAGCGTCGCATGGCCACGCAAATGCCATATAAAAAAAATGCCCTGGTCATGAAGAGGGGTAAGCCTTTCGAAGCAAAGGAGGTTAACAAAATGTGTATTGCTGGTTGTTAAGGAATGGGCCCAGGAAGCCAGTCACTGCATCCTTAACAACCAGCACACAGTTTGTTATGGAGAGAACCCCCCCACAAAAAGCATGTAAAACGCATCAAAAACGCAAGTGCCCATTGAAATCTACTACAAGAATAACTCAATCTGCTGCGGGAAAAAAAATCCCTGACCCTTTCCAAAATTGCACCAACTGAAAAACGCATAAATGTGAACGTGTACCATAGGAAGCCATGCTAAATAGACTGTAGTGTTTTTCTGCAAACTGCACAACATTAAAAAAAACATATAGGGTGAATGTTATCTAGTCAGGCTCCTGCACTACAAAGTGGTCGACAGAACCTAAAAGATTGTTCAAATCACATTGTATTTGGCATTATCAGCTTTATATTTTTTGACTACTTACCATATCTCTGTTCTAAAAGACTTATTTTTAAAGTAGGTCATTTTATAGTTGTAACCTATCTTTTTTTATTTGAAAATAAAAAAAAAAAAAAAAATCTAAAGGCTTCATGAAACATTAAATGCACACTGCATTCGTTTTACCCTTTTTATACTATCAAGAGCAGCAGTCTCGTACAAACTGCTTTTTAAATATTTAGAACATTCTAACATATTTACAAACATCCGACTTACAAACGACTCCTACTTACAAACGGAGGCAGACAACAGGATGTGAGAGGAAATTTACCCCATAGGAAGGGAAATTCTCTCCTGAAAGTGTTATTTTGGGGAAAAAAGTGTCTCTACTGATGATTTATCACCAATCCTTGTTTCCACAACAACCCTAAATTTTCAAAATCCAATTGTCATTGGGACAGAAAGTGAGGTGAAATCTTCTGAACAGGGACACAGACAGCAAAACAAATGTTACAGGGGTGATAACACTTCCCTATGTTATCCAAAAAGCTTAAAAATTATTTTTTGGGCTGGAGCTGCACTAAAAAAGTGTACCTGTTCTGACTTACAAACAGATTTAACTTAAGAACAAACCTACAGACCCTATCATGTTTGTAACCCGTACTTGAAACCAGGTAGCATGGTATCGTAGCTTTGACCTAATAAAGTGCACAGTTTGGGTTTACCTGATTACAGTTTACCACATTACAGTTTATAAAAAAAAAATATATAAGTATAATAAGGTTGATAAATTCCCACTCAAATATACATTTGATTTGCTACCAGCCAATATGCTTATATATTTTCAGCAAAGTTGCTTGTGGATTGCCTTATTATACACTGTTCACTTTGGAGATGATTGCAACTGACTTTTAACTTCTGGTTAAGTGTGTGCAAATAGACATTTATTTACTGAAAGAGAAAAATAAGCCTTGTATACACAGGATGCTATCCAGGGGACTAGAGGACAAAAGTGCTCCAGGCCTCGTCCATGTTTTAACAGATGAGGGTCAGCAATGAGAGAAGGGAATGTGTTTTCTTTTTGTTGCAGTTAGTGAAATCAGCTGTGCCTTGTGTTGTTGTAAATATCACCCCTATGGCTGTAGGGTGACTTGACTGGTCCCACTGGTGTGTCATAGAAACATCTAGCAGGTGTTAAGGAATCTGGTATTATCTTAAAATGAATTCCTGTCCACCATACAACGCAATGTTTGCACTTCTATGCTGTATGTGATAACAATAAACTTTGGCCCAATGGCTAGCAACAGGTCTCAAATATTGGTGCCACTTTAAACAGAGTAGGCCATTAAATTATACACTTAGAGGAGAAGTTAATTTGACCTTTTGCACTCCTGAAGTCCGCTCTCTGCTAATGTCACAGAGTCGGCCCAGGCACTGCGTCATCACAACCATGGAGTTGGGATCTGCCCAGATCCCTGGACTGACACGCGGCTCAGCCTCTCAGCAAGCCTGAGCCAGACACTCCCGCCCCCCTCCACAGCCCAACGCTCTAGTGAGCTGTGGAGGGCAGAACAGACAGCGGTGACTGACAGTCAGCAGCTCTCTGCTCCGGAAACTGTGAGAAGTGAACGATTGGCGGTGTTTGATCGCTCGGTTCTCAGTGAAGAGGTGCCGGGGGGACAGATGCGGCATTGGACTGATGCTGCATTTACCTAGGTAAGTATGAATCTAAAAAAAAATTAAAAAAACTCTCTTTTAAGTTTTAACCTCCCTGGCGGTCTTCCCGTGTGTGGCACGGGGTGAGATTTTCAAGCTAAGATCGGTAACCCCGTGCCACACACGGGCTTGCCTCGCTGGATGCAGAAAAAAAGTTTACTTACCTTTTCTCTGCGATCCAGCGATGAATCCCCGCAGTACACGGCGGGCGGATGTCCGCCTGATTCTGTGTGTACCGCCGATTCCCTTCCCTGCGAAGCGTCGCGACGTAGGGGGGGGGACGGCGCCAAATTCAAAAAAGTAAACAAACACTATACATACAGTACACTGTAATCTTATAGATTACAGTACTGTATGTAAAAAATACACACCCCCCATGTCCCTAGTGGTCTGCCCTGTACACTACATGTCCTTTTATATAATAAAAACTGTTCTTTCTCCCTGCAAACTGTAGATTGCCCATAGCAACCAAAAGTGTCCCTTTATGGCAAAAATTGTTTTAGAGCAGCTAAAAAACAGCGATAATAAATCAGAATCACTTGCAGAATTTAGCGATAGCGATTTATGGGGAAATTCGTCATAAAAAAAAAAAAAATAATGACAGCAAAAATTCTGCAACTGAGCAAATTTCAGTGATTTTGATTTTTTTTTTTTTTTTTTATTTTTTCTCCACATCAGACTAAACCCAAGGTTTGAGGTGTTGGAGGGGTTCATCATTTATCCACCCTTCATTTTTCCACCTCAGATTTGCATCATTTGTGGTTGTTACTGTATGTTTTAATTTGTTTAGTCTTTTTTTTTTTTTGTTAGAAAAAGCAAAAATATATTTAAGCACATACATCACATACTCTAAATGAAGGCACTTATAAACTCCCGTTTCTCCCCACAACACCTACCACCCTGGATCTCTGAGTCTCCCCACTTTTCACTTATATATTTTTTTTTTTTTTTAATTTATAAAGTGTTCCTATCCCCATCCCCCCCCCCCCCCCCGATTGGGTCCCTCCCTCTGCTTCTTCCCATCTCTGCCTTATTGGATCGGGTCATAAGCTATTACTGATTTAATTCTGAAGTGTTAGGGAAAAATTTTCTGTTGTTTTATAGATTCTCCACTGCTCCCATAGCTTTCTACCCCTGCTCCCTCCTCCTCTCCTGTGTCAACCCTTCTTAGGTACTCCATTCTGCAATTGATCAATCCTGTGATAGTTCTTTTAGAGGTGGTTTATGTGGGTAGAGCCAGAATTTCGAATCAGCCCCTTTGCTGCGTTTAACAGCACCGGGGCCAAAGTTAAGGCATATTTTTTTTTTTCTTTTAAGCCCTGTCTGTGGAATAGGCAAGACAGGGGGTCTACGGGATCTTTTCTCCGGAGATTTCCTAATTAATTTGAGGGTCTCCTTCCAATACTCCTGTATTTTCGGGCATTCCCACCATATGTGCAAGCCTGCCTATTTGATTGCATTCCTCCAACAAAGGGGAGAATTTGCTTCAAATTTTATTATCTGACGTGTCAAGTGCCATCGCTCATAAATTTGTAGTTAGCTTCTACCGTTGTTATATCTTTTGCATAGCTGAAGGTTGCTCTGGTCATTTGTGCTTCTTCTATTCTTTCTCCAATTTCTTTCTCCCATACCTCCACGCTTTGTAGGGTTTCTTTTGTCTCGATTTCTGTGAGAATTTTATATATCTTAGCTATTCCATGCTGTAGTGTTTCTCCCCGTGTACATAATTTTTCTATCGAATTTTGTGCTGAATCTGCTCTTATTGGTGCTGGAAGTGTGTGTACAAAGTGCTTTAGTTGTAAATATTCCCAGTCTGTTATTTGTTGTGCCCCATCTACTACCTGTATCTCTTCTTTATTTTTTATTTGTCCTTGTACAACAATATCCCCTAATCTTTTGCTTCCTAGTTTTTTCCCAAATTTTGTCCTGTTTCCAGGTACAAATAATTTTGTGTTTGTAATGGATTAATGGGGAATTATATTCCCATTTTTCCCTCCTATGTGTCAAATCCCATATCTTATAGACCTGTTTTGTGATACTATGTGTATTTGGGTTGATTGTTCGATATTTTGGTGGAATCCATATATTTGTGATAAGGTGCTGGTTACTTAGTGCAGTTTCCATGTGAACCCATTTTTTTACTGGATGTTTATTTGACCATTCGACTAGCCTCGCTAAAACTACGGCTTGATAATATCTTTTAATATCTGGGAGTGCCAGTCCGCCTCTTTTTTTCCCCCGTGTTATTGATTTGATTACATTATTGAATCATTTTTACTATAATTATATTATTATTTGTTATAATTTTTTATAATTATTTATTATATTATAATTTTTAATAAGAAAAAAAAAAATCATACCCGGGATGCCTATTAGACTCTTGTTTGATAGATTTCAGGAGTATTCCTAAGAATTAGAAGCTACAGTATAAAACGCCAAATTCCCTTGCAAATAATGGTACCGCTTTCAGCACCTAAATTCTGAAAGAATCATACCGCCAGGGAGGTTAAGCATTTTCACAATTTTACAGGTCGGACATGTTGTAAATCATGTGAAAGTGAGTATCCGCTTTTAAACAGTATTACTAACTTCTTTACACCAGACAGTGTAGGCACGGAGAGGTAGCTGGATATAAGCGAAAAATAATATGAAGAGAAACAAAGAGGGTGTTCTAAGGTGGCCTGCTGGTATTTACCTGATTGTCCAATTACACAAAAAAAAAAACTTATATACAAGAATACATAACTTTTATTGTACAACAATTAAAAAAATGTAAAGACTTATAATTGGATCCACATATACAACTATACAGAAAAAGGAAGAGTTACTGTCCAGTGAAATGGTTCAATTACACGTTTCACTGTAACATGCTGCTTGTTCAGGTTGCCAAATATGCTTGTGACATTTAATTCAATACAAAAGTCATATATCTAAAAAATAAAACATATATATATATATATATATATATATATATATATATATATATATATATTGATTATGTGTTTTATTTTTTTAGATATATGAATTAAGTATTGAATTAACCTCCACAAGCATTTTTGGCATTCTAAAGTAGCAGCATGTTACCGCGAAACACGTAATTGAACCATCGAATGGACAGTAATTATTCCTTTTTCTGTATGGTTTCATACGTCGATACAATTATAAGTCTTTAAGATTTTTTTACTGCTGTAAAAGTTATGTATTTTTATATATACGTTTTTTTTTTTTTTTTTGTGCAATTGGACAATCATGTAAATGCCAGCAGGCTAGCCTTAGAAAACCCACTTTGTTTCTCTTCATATTACTTTTCGCTATATACAGTACTTGGGTTGGTGACCTCCTGGTATATTATCTTTATGACTCGCCGTGTGGGCTAAGGCACCTCTACAATTACTTAATACATCTTCTTGGAAATAAGCCCTGTTATTTCATTAAAAGTTGTTCTAATACTTTATTCTATCTTTCTTACCCACTTTCAACATCTAATTCACCTAAAGCATCATGGGTTTTAATGCTCTCCACTCAAAAGGGATACCTAAGTTAGGTAAGTTAGGCACTTATGGCAAAATTAAAGACTTTGTGTGAATGCTGGACAGCTTATTTATGGTTTAATGTAATCTGCAGTAAAAATAAAAGTTTTTTTCAGCTTTTTTATTATACCCCAGAGGAAAAAGGGGCAAATTGAAGTTTGTTACAACTGCAATTTAAATAAGAATCAAGGCATTTGCAGACATTGTGATATAATTTCAGGACACACAAATGTGCTCCCCTGTCTTATTTTCATAATACTTATGCTGTATGGTTACCACAGGTATTGAGTCAATCTATAGCATAATTAGGTACCACTTTGTTGTTTAATAGATCCTAGCAAATAGTTTGGAAGCATCAGAATCTTTGTCTTCAAGAAATGATTTAATTTCTTCAGTAGTGGAAGAACAGTATCAAATCAGAATTACTTTGAAGCATAATGAATTTTATTCAAGAATGCATCAGAATGACTGCACCTTTCTTCAAGAGGTACCACCATCCTGACCCTCATTAAATGACAGGACATGATAAAGAAACCATATGTTAGTTACTTATCCCTGTCAGCCGAAAACATATAAAGAAAACAAATAATGATTTAAAGTGTATTTTTAAACCAATATAAAAAATCCCCAATCAACATTTCTTAATGTATATCAAATATTACAGTACAACTGCTAATTTAGATTGACCTTACTGGACAGTAGTGGTCCTTAAAGTGATAGGCTTCTATGATTTTAATACATTGCAGAAAATACAGTATAGCATTAGGTTCAATATATAGGTGTACATTATTACCTGATCCTTCCCCACTGGCTTCCTCAGGAAGTTCCTGTAAAGTCAGTTTCCATTCCAGAGGAGCATCACAGGGTGTAACAATAACAGACAGAGGTGTATTATCTTCCTCCACTACAAAGAAGTACCTGGAACGGAAACATTAACATTTGATGTGTTAATCACTATATTTACAAAACATAACTGACAAAATAAGTGTTCCTTGGGTAAACTAAAATACACACTTCCTAAAATTGTATGGCATCAAGAAGAACACGTTGGCCAGTTCCATACAAAAAAAAACAGTTAACCGCACTGACTTAAAGGGGAGGTTCCCCTAAAAATAAACTTTTAACATTGCCTGTGTCTTCTTAATAATAATTAGAATCGGCTGGTACTTTTTTTTTTAAACCCCCGTACATACCATTTTCGGCATGTACTCTCACCGCCGCTTCCGGGTCTGGCGGCCGGGGATGGGAGGGCCTGCTTCATTGACAGGCATCTGGCAGCCGGGGACAGGCATCCGATCGACGCATACAGCGCGTCACGGGATGCCGAAAGAAGCCGAACGTTGGTGCGCATGCGCCGTATAGAGCCGCACCAACGTTCGGCTTCTTTCGGCATCTCGTGACGCGCTGTATGCGTCGATCGGATGCCTGTCCCCGGCTGCCAGACCCGGAAGCGGCGGTGAGAGTACATGCCGAAAATGGTATGTACGGGGGTTTAAAAAAAAAAGTACCAGCCGATTCTAATTATTATTAAGAAGACACAGGCAATGTTAAAAGTTTATTTTTAGGGGAACCTCCCCTTTAAACAAGAGAGGAGTTAAATCCAAAGGATTGCTTAGACTTAAGCCTAGTACACACTATCGGTTTTCTTCCATTAAACCCATTGGGTTGAACGGAAAAAAAGTGAACTTACCTGGTCCACGCCGGCGTGTCTTCCGGGTATCGCCGCTCCAGCGCTGCAAGGGTCGGCGACAGCCAGCACTTCAGCCGAGGATCCCCTGTGCGCATGCGCCGCTGCAATCAGCGGCGCATTGCGAGGGGAATATCTCCTAAACCGTACAGGTTTAGGAGATATTCTTTATACCTACAGGTAAGCCTTATTATAGGCTTACCTGTAGGTAAAAGTCAAAAAGTGGTGTTTACAACCACTTTAAGTCTCCACAGGAGCTGGATACAAATGAAGAGCATCCAATGTCTGTCCTTGAACTGTGCTTTCCTATCTTCAGAATATCTTACTAATGGAGCAATCAATGTGAGTAAAAGTCAATAGGGCGGTACAACATGTTTGTTAAATACAATATTTGGTGGGAACTGATGCAATGCTGGACAAATAATTCAGTGTGTATTGAGTCAATTGCTCAGTGGATAATGTTACACCCAAGATTTTGGGTGTTTACCAATGGTCAGGAATGCTGATCAAAATGAATTGTGTACAAGCCCTTAGAAAAAAACTGGAACCTTGCAATATGCTACTTTGTAATATTAAACCAACACATACCATGCTGTGAAAACCTATTTGCTCCCTTTCTTATTTTTGCATATTTGTCACACTTAAATGACTCAGATTATCAAACAAATGGTATTATTACACAAAGATAACCTGAGTAAATACAAAATTTCATTTTTAAATGATGGTTTAATTTATTAAAGGGTCACTAAAGGAAAAAAATGTTTTAGCTAAATAGTTTCCTTTAACTTACTGCAGTCCTGTTATCATGTCCTCATTGTTCGTTTTTTTTGCTTTGATGTTGCTGTAATTCTGCTCTGTTCTGGACACTTCCTGGTTGTCTGTTTCCTTATAACCACAGTACTGGGAGCTATCTCACTGTGGTCACTAATCAAGGAGGTGTGATTACTGTGTGTAAAACTAAACTAGATTGGTGCTGAGGGGTTTTAGACAAACCATCACTGCCCTCTATTGGCTCTGTGGCTCTGTACATCTTTCACATTGCTGTGGAGCAATTTTGTCGCACTCTTCTTTGAGAATTGTTTTAATTTAGCCACATTGGAGGGCTTTCCAGCATGAATAGCCTGTGTAAGGTCATGATACAGCATCTCAATTGGATTTAAGTCCGGCTTTGACTAGGCCACTCCAAAACCTAAATTTTCCTTATTTTGAACCATTTGGAGATGGACTTGCTGTTGTGTTTCACATAATTGTCCTGCATTATCCAACTGCACTTGAGCTTGAGGTCCCGAACTGATGGCCTGACATTCTCCTTTAGGATTTTCTGGTAGAGCTTAGAATTCACGGTTCCATCAATTATAGTAAGTTGTTCAGGTCCTGAAGCTGCAAAGCAGCCCCAGACCATCACCACCACCATGTCTGACTGTTGGTATGATGTTCTTATTATGAAATGCTGTATTCGTTTTATGCCAGATGTAAAGGGACGCGCACATTAGTCCACAGAATATTTGTCTAAAAGTCTTGGGGATAATTAAGAAGTTTTTGGTAAATGTGAGATAAGCCTTTGTGTTCTTTTTGGTCAGCAGTGGCTTTGGCCTTGGAACTCTCCCATTGATGCCATCATTTCCCAGTCTCTTTCTTATTGTTGACTCATGAACACTGATTTTACTTGAGGCAAGTGAGGCCTGCAGTTCTTTAGATGTTGTCCTGGGTTCTTTTATGACCTTCTGGATGAGTCGTCGTCATGCTCTTGGAGTAATTTTTGGAGGCCGGCCACTCCTGGGAAGGTTCACCACTGTTCCAAGTTATGTCCATTTGTGGATAATGGCTCTCCCCATGGTTCACTGAAGTTCCAAGGCCTTAGAAATGGATTTTGAAACCCTTCCTAGACAGATAAATGCACATTACTTTGTTTCCAATCTGATCTTGAAATCTTTTAGATTGTTGCATGATCTGTTGGTTTTTTGTGATCTGTTAGCATGCTTCACTTTGTCATACAGCTTCTATTTATGTGATTTCTTGATTCAACAGGTCTGGCAGTAATCAGACCTGGGTGTGGCAAGTGAAATTTAACTCAGCTTTCCAAAAAATTGTGGTTAATCACAGTTCATTTATGATTCAGCATGGGAGGGGGCAATTACTTTTTCACATAGGGCCAGGCAGGTTTGAACAGCTTTTTTCCCTTAATAAATTAAATAATAATTTAAAAACAGCATCTTGGATTTACTCTGATTATTTTTGTGTAATATTAAAATTTGTCTGATGATCTGAATCATTTAAATGTGAAAAATATGCAAACAAAAATAAAAAATCAGGAAGGGGGCAAATACTTTTTCACAGCACTGTATAAATGTAGACACCCATATATGTAATTTTATTTGTGCATAATCACATATAAAGTACCTTTTAGGATTGTCTCTGAACAGGTAGCCACCAATCTCTGCTCCATCAGGTACTATGGATGAATCGTGGAAAACTGATTTCTCTTTAATTTGCATTTGGAACAGTTCTTCATCTCTAGTCGGAAGTTTCTGGGATTTCAAGCAGACTGGTAGTATAACCAATAATGTGTACCAATGCGATAACATCCTGTACAAGGAAAGAGACATTACAATAAGATTATACAATACAGACACATGCATTTTGAATTATCATTTGCATAATAAATAACAACATTGACATAAAGAGATGCAGTAGTATAGAGAAAACATAGAGCAGTATGTCTGTTCTCTTTCTAAGCTGCTATTGTTTTTTTCTTTTTTCTAAAGTCATTAGTTCAACTAAGTACAGGAATGCTTTAGCAATTCATAGCTTAATCACACCTTTAAAATCACTAGCAAAATTGCTAGTGATCAATCACTAAAGAGATGGAACAAATGGCTTCCTCTTGTATAAACTACAAAAGTAGCATGTAGTAGCTATTAATATCACATGAATGCACAGTGCTTCAATTGTATGTGATTAATTGCGTCCCGAATTATAAAAGATAGTCCAGGCTTAAGGGATCTGCTTAGCGCAAATGCATATGCATGAGAAATATAAAGCTGCATATCTTTTGCACATATCATTATTCATATTATTATACGTATATTCTTATACAGGATTTATATTTACATAGCGCCAACAGTTTGCACAACGCATCTAATGAGCATGAGCATCTAATAAAAACAATATTATTCAGATGTCTGATTGGCATCTTATATCTATATCTTATATCTATGCCTATTTGGATACCTCAAATACTGAGTGCAGACAAAGTTGACACTATGTGACCTGGCTGTAACTCAAGAACCTCATGACTGCTGCTTGAGTACCAGCAGCTTACTGCACACTTGGGCTACATGAATTTAAGCAAACAACCTGCACAGATCCAGCATGGCAAAGGCATTAATAAGAATATACATAATACTAATTTGTCTGGGTCTTATTAAGACAGAATCTCAGATGACAGTTACTCAAACACACTCATATTCACTTTCATTATACTAGGAATCTAAGAGGACTGTTGTACCATTTATTGATGAAAGCAGAAGGTTAAACCTTATTTTTTTTACCTCTGTCCCAGTTATTTCTAATTTCCCAACCATTTCTACTCTGACCAGTCAAAACTAACAGACTCTAAATCTGATCCTGCTTAAAATGAGCTGTAATAATGACCTTATAATCATAAACCACAAATAAATCGGGAAAAGTGATATACAGTATTAGCGACCACCAGCACTACCAGTTAATTATCAACATAAAATATTTGTCAATGACTTTACAGCAAAAGAGGGCTTAAAATATAGAACGCAAGAGGCACTGCTGTGCTCATGATAGTGATGAGTATAGCAATCAATGACTTTGTCTGTTTATAAAGAATTTCAGAGATCTTTGTAGTTCAGCTTGCAGATGGGTATTAGGTAACATGTGCTTCTGTGCCCTCAGAAGAAGCTGCACGTCAACATGTGAACACCCTCTAGGTACCACCTAATATAACGGTATGGAACTATTGCAGTAAAGCCCTATGCCCATCACCAAAAAAAAAAAATCTAATCTCCAGCTCAAGTTGACTGGTATGAGCCAGGCCAAAGCTTAGGAGATCAATTCAGTCATGTCTACTTGTGATATATTTGTTCTGTATCCAAAGCCATTTTTGGTATTGACAGTGAGTGAAAAGGAATAGAACATATGTCAAGTTTTTATTTGTGTCTGTGTCCTCCTTGGGGAGATAATTTCTCCTCATTTGGCCTGGTGACCTGTGTCACTGGGACAAAAAAAAAAAAACATTTTGATTTGTCACTAGACCAGGAACAGAGGAGACATTTTCCAATAGGGCCACTTGTTCCTATGCAACTGTCAAAGAAAGGAAATAGGACAACTGTAAAATCCTTTTAGGTATTTCATGCCAACTAATAACATATATACTGTAGTAGATTCTGTAGAATAGATTTTTCTTCTGTCAAAATTATTCCTAATAAACACTCATGAAACCAAACTTTAACCCTTTTGTACTCTAACATCTCTAACTGGAAAACAAACTACATCTGGTGAAATACACAACAATTAACCAGATGTAAGCTTCTATTTTAATTTAATAAAAATAAAACTCATCACCAAAAGAAGCTTACATATTCCAACTTACTAAAAGCCAGTGGATCTTAACACTTTGGTAGGCCAATGGGTGCTGCTGTATTCTTAAACAAATTAACCTATTAAAATAAGCCATAAGATTTATCGACACAATAAATTGTGTCATATTATTTAAAAGATGAAAGGATGCTTTCCCCTTATTATTTCAGCTCTGAACCGAATGAAAATGGGAGCAGGTCATTTGTACTGTGGGAATATTTTAAGAGATAGATGAAGCAAAGCAAAGCTAATCCACTCACTCTTACTGTTCCTTTTAAATAATCAAAGACATATTTCAAGTACTGAAGCAGAACTGCATGACCGCAATAAAGCTTTCTCTTGTCATGTTGAACTGACTCGTGATATTTCGTATAAAAATGTAAAACTTTGTGATTCCGCTATGATGTTCTTTATAGGTCTTTTTTTCCACAGAGTGCCCTCTGCAATGTCATATGCCCTTAAAGTTAGCTTCTATATGACAACATTCCATAATCCTCTTTCATATGGAAGGACTAATTAATAGAATGAAGAAAAAGTCTCAGCATCTGTTTGGTCATTATGCATTAGGAATTTTCTCTCAGTTTTTGATCCGGATTAAATAAAGGAGGAAAAATAGAGAGAAGATTTAAACAGGTCTCATCTACAATACACAAAATTACTACTGACATGCCAGAACACACCAAAAGGTAATCAAAGTTCTTATTTTTTCTGTTTTTGAAATGAAACTTTTTTCTTTTTCAAATGTTTATTAAAGAATAAAAGGAGTATACAATGGTAAAGAGCAAGTAGGAACTATCCCCACAGTAGAGGTGACAAAGCAGGCTCTACAATAATGCAATTTAACAACAGGGACCCAGCCCATACAGGTGTAAGTGGGTAAGTGAAAAGATACACACAAGAGGACTGTCAAACATCATAGTTTGTGCAGTTAAAAAAAGAACACACGGAGCAGTGTAATTTAACTACATATAAATGAAGTATCAGAATCACTAGGTAATATCCTATAGCAGGGATATGCAATTAGCGGACCTCCAGCTGTTGCAAAACTACAAGTCCCATCACGCCTCTGCCTCTGAATGTCATGCTCGTGGCTGTCAAAGTCTTGCTTTGCCTCATGGGATTTGCAGTTCTGCAACAGCTGGAGGTCTACTAATTGCATATTCAAGTACCCACAACATAAGAATTTATCTTGGATAAATTAGCTGTCCAAAATACCAAGCCATTGACTCTGATTTAAAGCACTTGTGAAAGATGAAGGAAAACCTGCAAACATGGCCGGTTGGGGGTACTCTAAGACAGGGTTGAGAACCACTGCTCTATAGCATGAGACTCAAGGGAGACTGGCCTAGTGCGTAACAAAAAATGGGACACAAGGGACCCTGAAAATAAAGGGGGGGGAGAAAAGTGAGGCACTAAAAAAAGTAGGGTAGGACAGAGACCGGGTCCAGGGGAGGGGAAGGAGTGAAGGGAGTCCCAAAAGGGGAGCTCTGATTAACTATATTGGAAATAGTCAGGGGAATAATAGTCTGTTGTCAAAGTCAACTGGGAGGTAATGATCTACCCAGGGTTTCCACAGGTGCTAATATTTCTTATCTCTATCTAGTACGATTGCTTCAACCTTGATGTGTATCATGGCTTTGGTAATTCTATTCTTAGTTTGTGTGGTGTTGAGGTGAGGAGTTTTCCATGCCTTGGCTATAGTTTGCTTTGCAGCAGTGGTGACCTTAAATGCCATTTTGTTTAATACAATCCAAACATCTTACATACAGAGATACGTGAAATGTTTTGGCTTTGTAGGGACACGGATTAACAGAATATAACAAACTATAGTTATTATAGATCTATCTGCACTTATATTCATATAAATAGATCATACATATTTTTAATAATGAAAATTTACATTGAAGGGACACTAAAGGTTCCCTTTAAAAAAAAATACCTCCACTGTGCAGCTCGTTTTGCACCAAGTGGCCCAGATTCACGTCTTCTGGGGTCCCTTGACGGCTCTCTTGGCTCCTCCCCGCAAGAACTAACCCCCTTCATGGGAGTTCTCCCCCATGGGGGTTAGTTCTTGTGGGCCCACTCCCGTGATACAGCAGGCGGCTATAGCAGCAGACTGTATCACTTGGCCCCGCCCCCCCGGCGCACTGCATCATTGGATGTGATTGACAGCAGCGCACGCCAATGGCTGCGCTGCTATAAATCCAGCCAATCTAGCCAATCAACAGCCAAACTGAGTGGAGAAGAGGACGTTGGGGGCGAGTGCAGCAGGTGAACGGGCTCAGGTAAGTAAAACGGGGGGCCGTCATTGCCAGTTTTTTTTTCCACAAACAAACCTTTGCAACCCCTTTAAAATTACTAGTAAAAATACACTTTGCCTCATCTAATCAGTTTCTTCATAAAACCTTTTATTGATTTATTTGTTTGAATAAAACAGCAGATAAAGCAACTATCAATCTGTATTATATTTATTGTTAATGAAAAAGATAAAAAAATGAACATGTTACCTTGCTCAGACAAGGCTCCCATCCAGGGCAGACCATTGCCCATTCCTGTAAACAATGCTATTCTTGATGGAGGCATGCTTTGTTGCAGAAATACCAATAGTGACCTCCAACACATAGTAGGTGAGGTTGAAAAAAGACACAAGTCAACACAACATGAGAGCTTTGCTTATGACAGGTAAGGGCCATTCTAAAATAAACGATTATTTTATGAAGGTTGCTTACGTAATCAAGTAGTGCCCTTTATATTTAATATAAAAAGATCAGGCACTAATTAGTGAGTAGACTGTGGCCCAGAACCTCTTGGTACTCTCTTTCCTATGCCTTTATATTAATACATATTACTGGGACACAATCAACCGTGCTCGCTGTGTTACATTCATACCCAATGCTTTCTGCATCATTATTTTCTTTTGTGTTGCAATACTGTAAGCTCAGCAGTCTTCACTGCCTAGCACATACTAGGAGAGTTTGGTCACAAAAAAACAAGAACTATTGAAGAGATCAGCTTACATAATAAAAGAAAGCCAAAGCACTATAATCCTTTTTATGGGTTCCTTTTGTATTTCATCATAAATTTAAAGGATCCAGTATTCCTTGTTGCACTCCCATTCATCTGCAGTTAAATTCAGTATTTCCAAGGACGCCAAAGCCATAGCTCCAATAATAAAAATCGAATGAAATTAAAGTTAACAAAATTATCCCCGTGCCTTGATCTGGATAAAACATTCACCTCAACGCAATACTGTCATCAAGTTAAAGAGTCATGATTGTGATTTACTGCCTCCAATTAATCTGGTATAGTTAAAACAATGCATCTGGAACAGATAAAATCCAGTGCATAATTACAGGGAGCGAAAGACCATGATTGTAAGTGAGCGAGCAGAATTTAAGGAACGTTGTGTTCATTTTTGCTGGCACAAGCATGCATGTGGGTCACGATTAAGTATGCATTTTGTCAGACACATTATGTTCTAATCTTAAAGATTTATATTGTTGGGTTGCTTGTTTCGAGAGAAATTTAAAAGCTCAATTTTACTGCCACTACTACAGAAAAATAATTAAATGTTTTCAATTTAGAAAAAAAGGATTCTATTTTTTAAAGCCAAGCGGCAGTATTTTTGCCATATAGTTAGACAATCTATTAGCATCAGGGGTGTAACTACAGATCATGGGACCCCATAGTAAAATTTTAACCCCTTGCCGCCGAGCGTACACACATATGCGTCTTCGGCTTTCGGGGGTTATACCGGGATGATGCCCGCAGCTGCAGGCATCATCATACCGGTATCGGTTTTTAAGAGCGGGCGATCGGCTTTCCAGTGCAACCGAGCTAAAAGCCGCTTGGTTGTTATCACGGAGGAGTGGCAGGGGACATCCCCCCTCTCGCCCCTCTTATCGGCCCTCCCGTTTAACCGGAAGACCCAATCCACAATACGCCACTTCCGGCGCCTAGCCACAGACTGGAACGAAGCTGTAAATGGCTTTGTTCCACTCTCCTAAATGTAAACACAGAAGCAATGTCACAACGTTGCTTCCGGTTTACTCTGCTGCCAATGGTGCCAGATTTTAAAAAATATTCCCCGAGCGGACGCAATTTTGAAGCGTGACATGTTGGGTATCAATTTACTCGGCGTAACATTATCTTTCACAATATAAAGAAAAAATTGGGCTAACTTTCCTGGTGTCTTATTTTTTTAAATTAAAAAGTGTGTTTTTCCCCCCAAAAAAGTGTACTTGTAAGACCGCTGCGCAAATACGGTGTGACAGAAAGTATTGCAACAACCGCCATTTTATTCTCTAGAGTGTTAGAAAAAAAATTATATAATGTTTGGGGGTTCTAATTAGAGGGAAGCAGATGGCAGTGAAAACAGCATTGCTGGTTGTCTTGTCATACCAACGGCCACTACAAGATGGCACCAGATCACATAGGCCTGCAGAAGGCCGCTAAGCCACAGCCTCAATTACCGACTGGCGTGGCCCATGGTGATCGCACGGCGAGGGAGGTGGGGGCGCACGGAAACACAGGATACCCCAGCTATGCCGCCCTAGGCGCCAGGTCACTAATTCTAGTCACAATTGCGACCTGGTGCCCGGGGTTTGTCAAACTCTGTGTTAATGGTTAGTTTTGAAAGGGTTGATTTAGTTGTACCATTGGGGAGAGGGAGGGACAGGTTTAGGATTGGATTATGCATTAGGGATATATATGACAGTTTTAGGGAGACATTGGTTCATTTTGTTCTCAGTGCCCAATCCTTTGCCCCCTAATCAGCATTCAATATTTTGGCACCAAAAAACAAGTATATCACTTTTTTGCTTCTTTCTCGAATTATGTAAATCCTGTAGGACTAAGCTTTATAAAAATTAGGTAACACTAGTTTGTTTCATTAAAGCTTGTTTAATGTACTTCCATGGGTATGTTCCTTCTTACCCATTGGCTGGCTACACACCACTACTATTATATAACTTAAAACTTGTTAGTGTAAAGCCTTATACACACGACCAGTTTCCCCGGCAGGAAAACTGCCAGGAGAGCTTTTGGCCTGGGAAAAGTGGACGTGTATATGCTTCCTCGCAGTTTTCTCGTCAGGAAAACAGCCGGGAATCCAGGTGGGAAAATAGAGAACCTGCTCTCTATTTTCTCGTCGGGATTCCCGTCAGATCTACTACTTGCAAGGCAGTGCCGATGGAGCATACACTCGGCTTTTCCCTTGGTTTTCTCGTCAGACTTTTTACCGCCGAGAAAACCAAACATGTGTAAAGGGCCTTTTGATTTGGCATTGTAGTTTTCTGTGAAAAAAGGCTAAGGTTCTTATGTCTTGCGCTGTCGAAAGATAACAAATGAAACAGAGCAGTATGCAAGTGCCATATCTCTGCTCTAAACCAGCAGTCCTGGACACAAAGCTGGGGCAGGGGCATGACTAGTGTAGTTCAGAGGTAACCCTCCTACTGATACTTAGCCCCCTATACGTCCAACCCCCCATTCCCATCAAACACATGACGCTGGTTGGAGTTAAATGGCCATCCGGCCTTTTAATTAACAACATAATTAATAAATAACAATTTAAACAGTAACATAAACCAAAGGTAGATTTCCCCAGCCCCAAAAACACCAACTCGGGAACAATAACACTTGCCCCACAGACCTTACAGGGCTACCACTACCTGGTCCTTCTTAGTGTACCACACCCAACCAGACGACACCATAGCAATGATGGTTTCCCACTTGTATCCCACCGACAGATTTTTTAACCCCATCCAAGGGGCCCCAACAGCAATCTCCACGCCTACACCCTAACAACAAACTTACCCAATCTCAGGGAGAGATGGCGGGACGTTCCTCTGAAGGCTTCCCAAAGTTGACTGCTACAGTACCACCCCTTCCTCCAGTCTTTCTCCTACGCTCCTCCCCATCATGCCATATACTCACCAGTCATGTAAGTAAGAAACTACCACCTTCATTCACAGGAAAACATAGTTAACTTTTAAGAACCGTTTTTCTCCAAAGGCCTGCCAAGCAGGATGTATTTTTATCATGATTAGGCAACAAAATACTGCTTAGCCGGACACTCTTAAAAATGTCCAATAGGATATTCAAAAACTGTTAGATCTGACATCATTTTTTATAGGATAAACAATAAGAGCCACAGTTATATCTGGTAACTCAGTGTCATTCAACTAACACTCATCCCCAGGACCATTACTGCTTAAGACAACAGCTAATGGCAGTCCATTGTTGATAACCCCTATCCTCTAGTACTAAGTCCTAACCAAATATGGTCTTGGCTGTTGTTTACAATAAGGACACTAAGTAAACAGTACCATGATGCAGATTTTGCATCTCATTCCTGTCTATAGCAACAGAAATCATCTAGAACCCCACAAGGCACGTTTAGGACTTTCACTCATGGCTCCCGCAAAGAACATTACCTGGGACAAAATTCTTACTTTGCTTTATTATGGAAATGGCCCGACTCCACACAAACTCTACAGTAGGTGAAAAGTAGTTTCAGATATACTATATTGTCAAAATACCTGCCTTTACACGTACATGAACTTTAATGGAATCCCAGTTTTAGTCCGTAGGATTCAATATTGAGTTGGCCCACCATTTGCAGCTATAACAGCTTCAACTGTTCTCGAAAGGCTGTCCACGAGGTTTAGGAGTGCGTCGGGTTAAGGTCAGGACTCTATGTAGGACAGTCATGTTCCCCCACCCAAACTCGGTCATCCATGACTTAATGGACCTTGCTTTTTGTACTGGTGTGCAGTCATGTTGGAATAGGAAGGGGCCATCCCCATCCCCTAACTGTTCCCACAAAGTTGGAAGCATGAAATTGTCTAAAATGTCTTGGTATGCTGACACCTTCACTGGAACTAAGGGGCCAAGTCCAATCCTTAAAAAGCAAGCCCAGACACCATAATCCTCCCTCTACCAAATGATTTGGATAAGTGCACAAGCAAGGTTTGACGTATTTGACGTGGAGGCACTTGGCTGGCCTGCACAGAGTCCTGTCCTCAACCCGATAGAACACCTTTAGGATGAATTAGAGAGGAGACTGCGAGCCAAACCTTATCTCCAACATCAGTGCCTGACCTCATAAATGTGCTTCTGGAAGAATGATCAAACATCCCCATAGACACATTCCCATCAAACACATTCAAACTTTTCTTAATCAATTAACATATTTTGGACATGCAGAAGGTTTATTTCTTAAAGCTGATTCTCGCACTCTCAGTGGATTGTAATTTAGTCATATGGGTATTAAAAATACTTTACTTGTGCTCCTTTTTAGCTAAAATTTCTCATCAACAGGAACTACAATAGTGTATTTCAGGACTGATTGGGAAGTCTAGTATTTTACAAAAACTCCTTTATTTTAAAAGATGCAACACCCTTTCATCTCACAAAGGCAATTGATATGAAAGCCACTAGCAACTACTTTCATGTAAGAACTTAAAAGACAGCAAGAAATTTGTTACCATAGTTCACAATGCTTTTCACAATGATTTACTAACGTGGGGGGAAAAAACTATCCCTATTTTGGAATATAAATACATGGACAAATAACTGGCTTACTATCAAAAGTCACTAATCTTTATCAATGTATAATATTACACAATAGAAAAACTGATAATTGTTATTGGTTTACGTGACTTCTAACCAGATTGCAATGGACTTGTGAAATGGACAATAGTTAAATGTCATATACAGTTTTTAAGACTGTAAATCTAGTGATGCTGTGTTTCACATACTGTATATACTCGAGTATAAGCTGAGTTTTTCAGCACATTTTTTTGTGCTGAAAATGCCCCCTCGGCTTATACTCGAGTCATCTTTTTGTGTCTGATCTCCTGGACTTTGGGAACCCGGTACTTGGCACACGTGTAGCCCCACTCTTCCTCTACAAGTGTGCAAAGTTTGTTGTCTGGGTGACCCATACCCGGGGAGCACTGATTTTTCAAACCCGGGCACCCCTTCCATAGACTCCCATGTTAAGCAGTAATTTCTCCAGTGATATTGGGGGCCCGGTACCGGCCGGTTGTAGGCCCCCTGGATGCAGAACTTGGCACACATGTAGCCCCATTTCTCCCCTATAAGGCCGCGTACACACGATCAAATCATTCTGCTGGAAACGGTCTGAAAGACCGTTTCAGCAGACAGATTTGATCGTGTGTACGGGCGGAAAGACAGATTTTGCCAGCAGACAGATTTTAAAGCATGCTTTAAAATCTGTCTGCTGGGAATCCTTCCGTCCGACATGTCTGCTGGTTAGTACGCTAACCAGCAGACATATCTGCTCATACATGCGGCTGGGGAGCACCGATTTTCAAACCGGGCACCCCTTCCATAGACTCCCATGTTAGACGTGAGTCTAGTCATGGACACAGTGAGGCATGGGCACAGTGAGGCATGAGCACAGTGAGGCAAGTGAGGCACAGTGAGGCATGCAGATGGACACCCTAGGCTTATACTCGAGTCAATACGTTTTCCCATTTTTTTGTGGTATAATTAGGTGCCTCAGCTTATATTCGGGTTGGCTTATACTCAAGTATATACAGTAATTAAAATGAACCTAGTTTCACAGTGTAGGTGCACTTTAAAATATACTGAGACATTAGGGAGGGTGTGAATTGAAGGCATTTACTTTCTGATGAGGTAAGTGCTCACTCTGCGGAGCTGTTGTAGGTCCTGTTACCAAATGTGGGATTTAGGTAAGGGGTACCTACTCTTCTCTATTCTCATATTTTTACCTCCGTTTTTACCTCCCCTCTCTCTTTTTTAGACTTTAAAGTGGCTGCAGTTGCATACCTTGGTTGTTCTTGCTTCCACCAAATGTTAGTGTAACTGTACTTGCTATAGATCTACTTACTGTATCTGTTTGTTAATGACATATGCTGAACGATATCAAACACCTTCTACTTCTTGAGTGCATGAATCCTCTGTATGCATTTAATTCCTATGAAGTCATTTATAGATTACTAGTTAAATTTGATGAATGAGGAAAAAATTTGAACCTCACAGGTTGCTAGAGGCAACACTCTAAATTTTCATTTATTTTTTATATATAAAACAAAAAGTATTGTAGCAGGTCATATACAAGGCCATCCCTGACAATTCCCACCTTGACCACACACATAGGATATGTGACTATACATTGGAAGGGTCAAAAGGTGAATACACATGGAGGACAATAGTGGTCATTTGTGACCAGTAATTCCAGTCCTTTATGAGGAAAACAGGCCTTTTCAACGACCAATACAGAAGATAATGGTCACATCAGTCTTGTTGATTGCCAGGAAATCAGCCATCGTAAAACAAATAATTCACTGTGATAGTGCTGATTTTAGTGATAAATTTGCAGCAAGTGTATGCAAAAATTCACAGATCATATATTTAGAGTATGAACTTGTAAAATCGAAGATATATCCCTATTCTTAGCAACAAATACCACAAGTGAAAGAAAATCCTAACTTCTGTGTTGCCCCTAGAACAGAAATAGTCGGGATATTTCCAGTGGAGACACAAGTTCTCATGACCCCTGGTGATAACCAGGGATTGCATCAATTTCCTCTTACTTCCTTTTTTAACTATGTGATAGGATGTGAAGGAAAATCTCTCCAATAGTAAAAAAAATAAAAAATAAACTGAAAGGGGCTATAACCCTCCCTTACTCTATCCAAAATGTAAAAAAATGCCTTTAATAATAATAACGAATATCCTCATTACACATACTGTATATACACACAATTGATCAATATTCACATCCATTCATTTCTAGACATGTGCATTCGTTTTCGTTAGAATGCATTTTCATCTGAAAATCAGGTATTTTCGTTATCGTTTTAACAAACGATAACGAAAGCGCAGAAGTCGAAAACTGAAAGATCCGACATAAAAAATGCTTTATTTTCGTTGCGATAACAATTCGATATAGAGAGATTCGACATGACGCTGACTGAATACAGTGAATAACAATCTGTCTATCGAACCTGATATACACACACATACGGTACTTTTCAACATTATAGGGAAAAGATTCGACGCTATAGGGAAAAGATTCAACGCTATAGGGAAAAGATTCGACATTATAGAAATAATAGATTCGACATTACAGAGAATAGATTTTGATTTATGAGAAAATAGATTCGACATTATAGAGAATAGATTCGACATTATAGAGAATAGATTCGACATCCACATTATAGAGAGATTATAGATTCTTACTAGTCATACAACATTAGAATTCTTGTAGGGGGAATATTCGACTGGAAATGTACGATGCAGCGTAAAGTTTCGATATTCCGTTGAATATTCTTTGACCATTCAACACCATTCGACAGAAACCAAGTATAATATCTGGATTTTCGGACGAAATCGAAGTAAATCACTTCCGCGCATGCATTCGGCGCGTGTGCGAGAAGACATGTCTGCTGGTTAGCGTACTAACCAGCAGACATGTCGGGCGGACGGGTTCCCAGCCGACAGATTTGAAAGCATGCTTTCAAATCTGTCGGCTGGCCAAATCCGTCTACTCACCCGTACACACGATCGAATCTGTCTGCTGGGACGGTCTGGCAGACCGTTTCCAGCAGACAGATTTGGTCGTGTATACGCAGCCTTAGTGCACTGCTCATTTCTTGTTGATTATACAAACATAATTTACTATGCAAAAAAAATACATGAGTTATCACCGATTTTTACTGCACCTATTGCTTGCTCTGCTGTGGGTTGTCTGCTTTTAAGCACTTAATTATGTTTTCTTTTTAAAGGGTAAGTTCACCTTTGTTCACTTCCAGCTCCCCTATGCACCAATATAGCATTCATGTACTTTTTTGCAAAACTATCAAAGCTTTCCATTAAATCTACAGTCACTTATTTTCTTGTCCTAATCCATATTTCCAGACGTTTCCATTAGTAATGTCTTCTTCCTGATCAGACTGTAGGTCATGACATAGGAAGGAGTTGACCAGCTGACCTCATTAGCACACACCCTGCAGCATCCACCCACCCATTTCCAGGTGCACGTTTTTTTTAAATGAAATGCAATCAGTCAGTGATCATCCTTCTCACTAAAGCAGGCCATACATGGTAGAATTTCGAACTAATTTCCTTTTCAAAATCAGAAAGTTTTTTTTTTTTTTTTTCGTGATCCGATGATGCCACCATTGATTTTCGAAAAATTCGGCCGACCAACCCTTCATGTTGCCGATAATATTATTTTCTCTCTGGAAATATTATTTTCTCTCCGGGAATATTCTTTTCTTGCAAATGCGCATTTTTTTTCCATTACATTTCTCGCACTATTCTCTTATCATTGATCAGAAAATCGTTTGTCGGGTTCCTCAAATTTGATTGCCGCACGAAAATCGGCTGTTGCTGCAGTCCACCAACGGTGTGAAATTCATACGAAAATTCTTTGATACAATTTTCGAAGGAAAATCCTTTCGAAAATCGAACCGTGTATGGCCGCCTTTAATCAGATTGCATAGTGTATGGCCATCGTTATAAAAGTAAATAGATGGCAGTGGACAGAAATACTCAGCTGTCAAGCCCCGTTCACAACACTGCATTGTGGAAACTCGTTTTTTTTTTTTTAGCGAGAAGGGGGGTCTTTTGCAGCATTAGTAATCACACTATACAATCTGACTGTATATTGTGTATTTAGTGAGAAGGGCAATCACTAAATGATTGCATTTAATTAAAAAAACGTGCACCTAGGAATGGGTGGGTAGATGATGCAGGGTGTGTGCTAATGAGGTCAGCTGGTTAACTCCTTCCTGTGTCATGACCTAAAGTCTGATCAGGAGGAAGATATTACAAATGTAATTACACCTGTATAGAAGACACCAGGAAGCCAGAAATCGTGGTGACTGATAGGGGATCAAATATGTATTTCATTCTTTCAAATGCAAATTAATTCAAAACTATTTTGAAATATGTTTTTCTGGATATTTGTGTTGTTATTCTGTCTCTCACTGGTAAAAAAAAACTACCATTAAAATTATTAACTGACAATTTCTTTGTCAGTCGGCAAATGTACAAATTCAGCAGGGGATCAAATACGGTATTTTTTTTCCTCACTGTAGTTATTCAGTAAGCCAGTAGCAAAGTATGATACACCCCTGCAACCAATCAATCTTTTTGAAGGAAAATACAGTCGAGCATTGGATTACGAACATAATCCATTCCAGGAGAATGCTTGTAATCCAAAGCACTCGCATATCAAAGCGAGTTTTCCCATAGAAGTCAATGAAAACGAAGATAATTTGTTACGCATTGACTTCTATTGCATGCAATACCGCATGTGGCCAGAGGTGGGGGCTGAATATTTCCGAACAGCTCCAAACCGTTCCAAATGTCACCGGCGCCCGCGCACCTCTGGCCAAATACGGTACTGCACACCCTATTGGTTTGAATCCTGCTTGATTTGGGAGACAACACTTGCAAACCGTATCAGGATTTAAAAAAAAAAATGCACGTCTTTCAAAATGCTCATCACGTTACTCGTAAACCAAAGTTCCACTGTAATGGTTCTTCCATAAAGTTATCTATATGGTAAAAAAAAAATAACATTATAGATTACTGCTTCTTTTACGGTATTAAAAAAAACTCAACAAGTCATTCAACTTTCCAGATTCCACTGAAAATTTACTTATAATTGGACTAAATCATTTTAAGTCAGTTAACTTTTTCAGTCTTCTATTTAATAGATGCAAATTCAGCCCATACTTCAATAATACTGTTGGATACTTTGTAAATTCTTCAGCCTGTGAAATGTTTCTTGTATCTACTTCTATTACAACGTTCCATACTTTAACTCGGGTGATGGCCTTCCTGTACTTGCTTGTATCCGCATGAACCAACACCCTCAGTTTAGCTCGCAGTGTCTGTAAAACTTAGTGTTCTGGAGAGCACAGCTCCATCCTTGCCACAAACTTGGCACTCTACAAATCAAACCAGGCTTTTGATGTCAGTTCATTTATGTAGCAGGCTGGAAATGAGCTGTACTCCATTAAAGACATAATTCCTCCAAATACGACAGCTGTAGAGGTTACCGAAAAAGCAAAAGCACTCAGCCATGGAGCTGTTTATTTATGGATTTCAGCATTTCTCTCACTATTGATAAAGAGCAGTTGAAGTCAGTCCTTAAACTGCAACAAGCAACACAATCAACTATTCTAAAAGGCACCAAAAATTTGATTTTAACAGGTTTAATGTTTTAAGAGAAAAACCCTTCAATGCATGTGTAAGTACCGCGTGGATACTTTATAAAAGGAGGTATAGCTGGGGAAATATTAAATATTCACATTAGGTATGGTAATCTTTTGTTCAGCAATCTTCTACAGGAATTTTCCAGTATAGTACTGTGACAAGTTATGTCAATCATGTCAGGTACTCCTGAAATGCATTGCTCGTAGTGCACAATATATATTGTATTGTTTTTCTTGGTTTTAAGGGGTTTTCCATTTTCACTGAAAAAGCAGAAAACCCATTTAGTCATGTAGCCATGTGTATTGGAAAGACAGGGTGGGCTTTCACCTTCATTTTGGTTTAATGGCTATTCTTTCTGAAATAAACAGGGACGATATCTAAAAACATAATGACATGTGATCTCACCCTACTGTGTATCAGCAGCGATCGTTGCATATGGAACGCAGCCCCCCTAATCCATGCGTCACAGTGGCAGACGCCCCATATTGGTCCCAGGGGTGCCACCCCCCTGATCCATGCACCCGGCCCCTAATCTACATGCAGGGCACCGGACGCATGGATTTCAGCAGGCACATAATTAGAGCCTGAGGCTCAAATTGTCTTCAAAAAGGGTGGTCTCTGAGCCCTGAGCCCACCCAGTTGTGTGATATTAGCAAAATAATATTCACTAATAATATTCACTAATGTCTTCCTGCTTCTCCTCGTGGTCAATCGGGAAGCAGGTTCTGAGACTCGATTGGCCAGGGAGTCTTCTTGACTTCGATTGACCAATTGGGTCTAAGTACCCACCTCCAGTTCGGGGGTGGGAAGAGTAAGCCGCAGCAGCCGCAGCAGGTGGAGGGGCGGATGGGCAGCTTCCAGCCCTAACCCAGATCCAGCACCACCATCTAAGATAAGGCCATGGATCGCCACCTTCCCGTCTGACCCGTGTGGGCGAGGGGGGGGGGGTTTGCAGTGCCAGTGAGGGGGCCCTTTAAAATATTGAGCACCAGTCCCACTGCTGTGTATCATACATCATTGGGCCATGTTTCAAAGAGTGGGGATTAAAGGGAACAGTTATAAGGATTTTTTAATTTTTTTGATTCTAAGAGCCAAATTCTAGTCATGTTTTAGTTTTGGTTAAAGTAAAGCCCCGTACACACGATCGGAATTTCCGATGGAAAAAGTCTGAAGGACTTTTTTCCACCGTGTGTATGCCCCATCGGAAATTCCGATAAATTCCATCGGAGTTAAGATAGAGAACATGTTTTCTTTTACTCCAATGGAATTCCAGTCGTGATTTTGGTTGGAGAAAGGTCCGATCGTGTGTACGGGGCTTTAGGAAAGGCTTGTGATCTCTTTCAGATTTGTATTGTCATTTGGATACCTACTGGGAGATTTTTTTGTGTCCTTAATACTGAGACAGGAAATTAAGGCATGTTTCTGGAACAGGCACAACAACAATAAAAAAAAAAAACATTTTTAGCTAAGGGTGTGCCACATCATAACTTAGAGAAACAGCAAGGGGATGTCTCCTCAATGAGTACACAAAAGGCAGTAAAAATCCAACAGATGTTGTAACTCTCCACTACTTTATCTAAAAAATATGAAAAAGAAGAAAAACTATTGCTGACCATGGATGGATATAAATTTGTCCGCTTTAGCAAGCTGTTCCTTCTTGAGAGAAGTCGGTCTAATGATCAGCTTTTCTTGAAGGGAAATGTTGGAAAAAATGCCCGTCTATGGTAAGCTTAAAAGAGAAGTATGCTGATGGTTTTTATTTTAGAATCACAGTTACTAAGCTGGATGCAGCACCTCTACTAGACTGAGAACCAAGCGATCTAACACCACTGATCGCTCCTTTCTCTGTCCCCCCCTGAGCTGAGAGCTGGTGACTGTCAGTCACCAGCTCTCTGCTCTAACAACCCCCCCACACACTCACTGGACTGTGGAAGGGGCGTAAGTGGCTGTTTCAGGCTCTCAGCGGCTCGCTGAGAGGCTGAGCCGGGTGCTGGTCCAGGCATGTGGGCAGACCCTGACTCCATTGTCGCCTGAGCCGGGACCGGCTCTGTGACTTCAGCAGACTTCAGCCCGCTGTCTGTTCTCCTTTAAGAAAATTTTATAACACATTTTATAAACACTTCATTTTCCACACCACTAATTCCATAAAATATGGGTTGCTCGTTTTTTGAAGGATTTCTTCTGGATGAGTTCTTTCTGCAGAATAGAATATCTTTCTATATTCTACAGTGTATCATTGCTGATAAGAATGATGGCATGTGAGCAAGCAGACTATATTTGTAAGCCAGCAGACTGGTGGAGCCACCTGATTGCTCTATGATGGAGCCAGTTGATTGGTCTTATTACATTTATTGAATTGGAGTCCCTGAGAGATGTGAGAAACCATTAGGTGATTTAACTCTACAGAATGCACCCAAAACTTGACCCTAACCCCTAGGAATTTCCTGAATACAGTATAATTTTTTTGTCCGTAAAACCCATTAAATTGATTGGATGTTGCAGATTATGATACAATTGAAGCTGAACTCTAGGCAGATAAAAAACACACACAAGGGGGTCGGTTTACTAGACACTGACGTTACCCTTAGCTTACAGAATGTGGTGAAAATTCACTTTGCAAAGAATACTAAATCACATATTCGCTGCTACATGAATGGATGATGGACCTCAGAGATCTTCCCCCCATTCACACAAACTAAGGGAAACTTCCCTTGCAAAGTGAACAGCTTATTTGCCTTTAGTTAATCAACCTCATTAATGCAATTCTGTTTATTAATACCTATTTTTTTTATTTACACTAAGTGTAAGCAAATGAATTTGACTTAGTATCAGCCTCTTGCAGTCCATGTAGTGCAAAGTTTATAATGGTAGAGGAAGAAGCAGCACAAGGAGCAAATCAGTTCATGTGCTGACAAGTGGCATGCTCATAGAAGGAGATGGCAAGGGGACAGAAAGATGAGCTACTCCTCCTTCACTGTCCAATAACAGGCAAGTCCATGACAGCCTGTAAGTTGGTATAATAATGCTTGCTGAGGCCATCTAGTGGCTGAAAATAAGTATTGTGCAGAACCGTCCAGGCTGAAGCAAAAACTGCTTTTTTATCTTTTGATGCTTTTTTTTTTTTTTACTGGAAATCTGCATTAAAGTATAACTAAAGGCAAATCTTTATTTTTAGTTTTGAACACAATTGAGAGGGATTAGATCAGGTATTTATTGCCATCTGTGCCCCTGTTAGGTAGATTGACCCTCATTATCAATGGGAGTGAAAGTAAAATCAATTCCCCCAAATGTATCCCATAACAGAAATAGTGGGGATATTTACCAATTGGTACACAAGTTCTGATGGCCCTGGTGACAATCAGGGATTGCATCACTTTCATGAAGATTTTTTCTCACTTCCTGTTTGTGTGATAAAGAAATTGGATGGACAGCCGCACTCCAAAAAACCTTGATGGACAAATAAAAAGTAGCACTACAAAACACAGCAAAAAATGGGGATGGCAGCCTACGCGTTTTACACTATCAATTGGTGATTAATCCACCATAATTAAGCACTAATTGATAGTGTGAAACACGTAGGCTGCCATCCCCATTGTTTGCTCTGTTTTGTAGTGCTACTTTTTATTTGTTTTACAATAAAGACAACCATCAAGGTTTTTTGGAGTGCGGCTGTTCATCCAATTTCTTTATCACTTGCTGTGTGTATTGCCGGAACCCTTGATCTCCTGAGAAGTATAGCACACCCACCTGGAGCGGTAACTCCCTTTCCCCACTTCCTGTTTGTGACAGGAAATGAAGGAAAATCTTCCCAGTGAGATGTAGGTGGCAAAAATAAACCTTACAGGGGTTAAAAACCTCCATTACTCTATCCGAAATGAAAAAAAGTTTTGCCTTTAGCTGAACTTTAAATATACATTGCAGGTTTCAGGTTAGTGAAACTTTGAAAAATTGCCTCGTGGGATTGTCATTGTTCTCTATGTAGTTACAAGTTCTGCAGTAAAGAAACTTGTTTATAACATAGTCATAGAATAAACACAGGGGATTTTTAATTTCTCAGCAGCTTGACATTCACTTCCTATTTGTGACAGATTGATTTTAAAGTGCTGCAGATGAAACATTTGACAGTAAGGCCTTAATCTTAATCTCAAACTGCTGAGCCATTAAATATAATGTGTGTAGTTTTTTTTAATGACTACAGTATGAGTTCCATATAGCAAAGAAGAACCTCATATCAGCTTACTTCCTACAATGCAAAGAACACACATATCAAATCTCATTTTTTTTCTTTTGGCTCATTATTGCCAAAGTGAAAGTGAAATACAGTTTATAGATCTCCGCTTTGTAGCGCCCTCCACTCTGGCACATGGGGACATAGAGTGAATTTATCTATCACAGGGTGTAGTTTAGAAACATATTACAGCTGCTCCGAAAATGTATGAAATACAGCTGGCGATGACAAAAATAAAATAATTTAAAACATTTTAGGAGTTTACTTTTGGTGTAGTGAAACCCACTGACTGTTCCTAACTTGAACAATTCCTAGTAATGGGCTGTGTGGTCTGGGAAATAGCAGCTTATTAAAAGGTTAACAAAAATAAGCACATAGTACAAACCACTGAACATTCTAATTCTGTTTGTTTAGCATGCAAAGTACATTTGATCTGTCGGTAATGTCCCATGCCTAATTGGATGAGGCCAGCTCTTCTATTTATAGTCATAATAGACAAGCATTACACTAACTACTTGCATTTGCTTAATACAATGCAGTTTACTATTATCGTATAATAAATATAATAAATGTATCCAAAACTTCTTCTATAAAGCGCATTTTAATATTGAATCTATGTGTATAATAAACAATATTGAGTTTTACTTAAAAATAACATATTTTTTTTTTATAGCCTATTACATGGGTCTTCAAACTACGGCCCTCCAGTTGTTCAGGAACTACAATTCCCATCATGCCTAGTCATGTCTGTGAATGTCAGTGTGTTACAATGCCTCATGGGATGTGTAGTTCTACAACATCTGGAGGGCCGTAGTTTGAGGATCACTGGCCTATTAAGACTAATTTATGTCTATATACAATGCAAAACACCATTACTAAGAAGATATCAGACTCAGGCCTCGTATACACGATCAGGAATCTTGTCGTAAAAGATACGTCGTTTTCCTCAACGAGTTCCTTGTCAGACTTGTCGAGAATCTTGTCAAGCTTTCTTTGCATACACACTGTCAAGACAAAATCTCGTCGTTCTCAAACGTGGTGACGTACAAGTAGGACGGCACTATAAAGGAGAAGTTCGATTCCACTGGCGCCACCCTTGGGGCTGATTTTGCTAATCTCATGTTACTGCGTGTTAAGTAAAAGTTTGGTGAGAGACAATTCGCGCTTTTCAGTCTGTTACAGCATGACGAATGTTACATAGTTACATAGTTAATCAGGTTGAAAAAAGACACAAGTCCATCCAGTTCAACCATAAAAAATAAATAAAAATAAAACAAAGTAAAACACAGTACATCCTCCCATACACCCAACTCCATACCCACAGTTGATCCAGAGGAAGGCAAAAAAAAACAGCAGAGCGATGATCCAATTTGCTACCCGAGGGGAAAAAATTCCTTCCTGATCCCCCGAAAGGCAATCGGATTTACCCCGGATCAACTTTACCTACAAAACTTAGTACTCAGTTATATTATGTGCATTTAGGAAAGAATCCAGGCCTCTCTTAAAGCAATCTACTGAGCTGGCCAGAACCACCTCTGGAGGGAGTCTGTTCCACATTTTCAGGAGATAGAATGTGCTATCTCCTTTACGAACGCTACTTTTACCGAAGGTGCGTTCCCGTCTCATACTTTATTCTGAGCATGTGTGGGTTTCTAAGCATACACACAAACGTGTTTCTCGTCGTAAACCAGCCCAACGACAAACACGATGAGGAAATTGAGACTCCTGACGAGGAAAAAGAGTTCTCTTTTTTTCTCGTCAAGATCCACGACAGTTTTCTCGACGAAAAACATACACACGACCGTTTGTGCGAGGCCTCACAGTAATTAGGTGTAAAAAAGATCAGAAAATAAAATAAAAATTCCATAGGCATTAAGAGATAAAACAATAAAAGAGCTAAAAGTGTGATTTTAAAAATAATAGACCCAACTCCAAAACTTTATATAAACTTTATTTATTTACTAAAGGCAAATCCACTTTGCACTACAAGTGCAAACTACAAGTGCAAAGTGCCCTTGAAATTGCACTTGGAAGTGCAGTCGCTGTAGATCCGAGGGGGACATGCAGGGAAAATAAAAAACATCATTTTAGCTTGCACATGATTGGATGATAAAATCAGCAAA
Organism: Rana kukunoris; assembly: GCA_029574335.1. Classification (NCBI taxonomy): domain Eukaryota; kingdom Metazoa; phylum Chordata; class Amphibia; order Anura; family Ranidae; genus Rana; species Rana kukunoris. The sequence goes on from CM056049.1 coordinate 528,700,224, forward strand.
GCTTCCCCTCATTTCAGATCTACCCCTCAGATTTACAGCGACTGCACTTCCAAGTGAACTTTTAGTGCAATTTCAAGTGCACTTTGCACTTGTAGTGCAAAGTAGATTTGCCTTTCGTAAATAACCCCCTTTGTGTAGAAACCAGTTCCAGGTTTTATGTGATACTAAAGTCTTGTTTTTTGGCCTATAAAAATAATAAACATTTTGTACTTACCTGCTCTGTTGCAGTGCTCCTCTTCTCGGTCCCTCTTCTGTGATCCTGGCTCCCCCGTTTGGTTCAGTGTCCCCACAGCAAGCAGCTTGCTATGGGGGCACCCAAGCTGTGTCCCTTCAGACATGGAGCTCCGACCCGCCCCCGCCCCCTCTCTCATCTGACTGGCTAGCTGACTTTGATGGACAGCAGTGGCAGCCATTGGCTCAGCCAATCAGGAGGGAGAATCTCGGACGGCTGAGACACTCGTGGACATCGCTGTGCAGAGATGGACCTCAGGTAAGTGTCAGGGGGGCTGCTACACACAGAAGGCTTTTTTATCTTAATGCATAGAATGCAATAAGATAAAAAACCTTCTGCCTTTGCAACCACTTTAACTGAACAAGCTGGCCTTTGAAGCTGATTGGCTGTCATGCACAACTGCACCAGATTTTGAGTGCACCAGTTATAGTAAATCCCTACTGTGTCTACCAGAACTTGGTTTTCTCTATAAAATGCTATAAAATATAACAATTTTGCAGCACTTCTTAACGATTAGACATTGCTACCAATAATAATAATAATAAAATAATACTAATGATAATAAAAATAATATTAATAAAATAATAACAATGACAATGATGATAATAATAATAATAATAATAATAATAATAATAATAATAATAAGAAGAAGAAGAAGAAGAAGAAGAAGAAGAAGAAGAAAAAGAAGAAGAAAAATAACTAATAGTGATCACCATCATCATCTGCATTGACAGTTGCTGACAAACCAAATAAACCTACAACGGCTGACACAAATATTTCTTGAATGTGGTGATAATGTTCTAAGCAGAGCACAAAGGAATTTAAGCACAGTTCATCTAAAGAATTCCTTTTGCTAAATAATCCGCTTAAGAACTGAATTTTGTTAAGAATGAAATGCCTTAACATCCCTGCTCAGATGAACGTTTTAAACTGTGCAGAACACTGTCTGTAATGCCGGCATTCCTCACATGCAAGCAGCATAGGGGGACATGTCTTGTATGTGCAGCACACATGAATTAGGGAGATGATCCATAACCAAACGCTATACCAGCCGTTGCTCCCACTCCACACCAGTAAAAGTCTAAAAAAGATCAAGAGAAATGAACCTATCTGCAAGAAAAACTAAAGTATTCTTTTCAAAACAACATCCACACCTGTTATGTTACTGAGACATGCTGGTATTCTCAGTGCAACTTCTCTGTATGTTACAGTATATATTAACCACTTGAGGCCCGCGCTACCGTCGGATGACGGCAACAGCGCGGGCCTGAATAGCCAACATGCCGTCATTTGACGGCATGTCATTCTGGCGTTCCCAGCGCGCGCTGTACAGCGCGCTGCGGGGAAGCCCTGTGTTGTCCGTGTCCCTTGGACACGGCCAATCACAGATCGCGGCAAACGGCCAATCAGAGCGGCCGTTTGTGATGCAATCTGTGGGCGAATGAGAGATGATCTCTCATAGATCATCTCTCATTGCCGGCTCACACAGAGACAATGTCCTGTCTCTGGAGGGGAGGAGCCCGATCTGTGTTCCTTCCTACATAGGGACACAGATCGGTCACCCCCCCAGTCACCCCCCCTCCTCCCACAGTTAGAACACACCTAGCATACACATTTAACCCCTTCTTCACCCCCTAGTGTTAACCCCTTCAATGCCAGTCACATTTATACTGTAATTAGTGCATATTTATAGCACTGATCGCAGAATAAATGTGAATGGCGCCAAAAATGTGTCAAAAGTGTCCGATGTGTCCGCCATAACGTCGCAGTACCAATAAAAATCGCAGATCGCCGCCATTTCTAGTAAAAAAAAAATAATAAAAAATAATAATTCTCTCCCCTATTTTGTAAGCGCTATAACTTTTGCGCAAACCAGTCGCTTATTGCGATTTTTTTTTTTTTTTTTACCAAAAATATGTAGAAGAATATGTATCGCCCTAAGCTGAGAAAAAAAATGTGTTTTTTTTTTAATTGGGATATTTATTATAGCAACAAGTAAAAAATATTGTATTTTTCTTCAAAATTGTCGCTCTTTTTTGTTTATAGCGCAAAAAATAAAAACCGCACAGGCGATCAAATACCACCAAAAGAAAGCTCTACTTGTGGGGAAAAAAGGACGTAAATTTTGTTTGGGAGCCACGTCGCACGACCGCGCAATTGTCAGTTAAAGCAACGCAGTGCCGGAAGCTGAAATTTTACCTGGGCAGGAGGGGGGTGTAAGTGCCCAGTATGCAAGTGGTTAAAGTTTATGAAAATGCTGCCTGCCCTGCATGACTACAGAGGCAATGTGAGGCATGGGAGATCTAGTACAAATAAAATATGTAAGCCTCGAATCATAATGCACCATTAGTGCAGTTAAATAATTGATGCATATTGGCTGATTGCTATTGCATCTCAAAGTTTCCCATGTGAATCATATTTTTTACTGTTCATTTATGAATGAGAAGACCTATGATGATTATAATCTGTTTTATGATGAAGTCTGTGAATAATAGTGTCACATTTGCAACAATAAAAAATGGGAATTGATTTTGTAAGCTGCCCAAATTATTTACCTGTTTGTGCCTTAAAGAAGCTGTAGGTGTAACTATAGCATGTGACACTAAATTACTTAGTAAGTTACTCCAGTGAACTACTGTAGCTGAGTGTAAAGTGCTCTTACCTATCTTAAACAAACACGTTTCAGAATAGAGCATTAAACTCTGTGAAGGATAACTTCTGATTGCTTTCCAAGTTATTGAACTTTGAATTTGAATTAGGCCTCGTACACATGTCCGTTTTCCTCGACAACATCCATCAAGAAACTTGGTGGCAGAGCTTTTTTGCAGAGGAAAACGGTCGTGTGTATGCTTTTCATCGAGAAAACTGTTGTGGATCTCGACGAGAAAAAAAGAGAACAAGTTCTCTTTTTTCTCGTCGGGAGTCTCAATTTCCTTGTTGTGTTTCTCGTCGGGCTGGTTTACGATGAGAAACACGGTCGTGTGTATGCTGAGAAACCCGCGCATGCTCAGAATAAAGTATGAGACGGGAGCGCACCTTCGGTAAAAGTAGCGTTCTTAATGGAGATAGCACATTTGTCACGCTGTAACAGACTGAAAAGTGCAAATCGTCTCTCACCAAACTTTGACTTAACACGCAGTAACATGAGATTAGTAAAAGCAGCCCCAAGGGTGGCGCCAGTGGAATCAAACTTCCCCTTTATAATGCCGTCGTTTGTGTTGTATGTCACCGCGCTTGAGAGCGACAAGATTTTGTCTTGACAGTGTGTACGCAAAGAAAGTTTGACAAGATTCTCGACAAGCCTGTCAAGAAACTCGACGAGGAAAACAATGTTTCTTTTACATCGAGTTTCTCGGTCGTGTGTACGAGGCCTGACTGTATTACTCATTTTTTTTTTCATTCATCATCTTATATAATGTACCCAGCTCAACTTACTGTGTGTTAGATTATGCTCAAAGTTGTTCTAAAGGCAATTTTTCTTTTATCTTAATGCATTCTATGTAGCAGCCCCCCCCCCCCAGGTCCCCTAATACTTACCTAAACCCCATCTTGATCCAGAGAGCCTTGGCTGTGCAGGACTCTCCCTCCTCATTGGCTCATGAGACAGCAGTGACCCCGCTGTAAGCCAATGAGAAGAAAGAGGGGGTGGGACCTAGACGCATCTTTATATCTGAATGGACACATGGAGCAGTGGTTCGGCTCGGGTGCCCCCATAGCAAGCTGCTTGCTGTGGGGGCACTCAGCAGGAGGGAGGGGCCAGGGGCTCCGGCGAGGGACCGGAGAAGAGAAAGATCAGGCTGCTCTGTGCAAAACCACTGCACAGAGCAGATGAGTATAACATGTTTTGTTATTTTTAAACAAAAAAAAAACTTTAATAACACTTTAGTGTCTTTACTTGACGACCGCCTTCCACATATATATTGTGGCAAGGCGGTTTGGCTGCGCAAACCAACGTACCTGTACGTCAGTCTGTGCATGTGGTACTACCGAAGCGCGCGTCTCCGCTGCACTACGCGGAAATTCGCCTGTGGGTCTGGCAGATCACCGTAAAGAGAGGAAGAACCGGCGGATCCCAGTTCTGACAGGGGACAAGAGAGAGATCAGCTGTTCCTAGTGATCAGGAACGGCGATCTCTCTCTACTCCCAGTCAGTCTGTCCCCCTGACAGTTAGAGAGCACCTCCCTAAGAAACACTTAACCCTTAGATTACCCCTAGTGTTAACCGCTTCCCTGCCAGTACCATTCATACAGTGATCAGTGCATTTTTAGAGCACTGATCACTGGATTGGTGTCACTGGTCACCAAAAAGTGTCACTTAGGGTCAAATTTGTCACTTAGGGTCTGGCATTACCAGGGGACTTCTGTGTTGTTCCCCCGCCCCTGGACGCCAGACCCAACGGGAGCCATGCTTGGAAGGTGAGAGCAAAGAAAGTTCTGTGTTGTTGCCTCTTTATTAGTTCACACTATTGGAGTCTTTTTCTCTGCATATACTGAGGAGGGGGCTACGGGAGAAGAAAATGAGCTAGCTGCTTTGGAAATCTCATTGAGCCCTGTTTTTTACCTTACTTAGTTGGGGGGGTCGCCCCCCTTGAGGTGAGCCTATACCCATCAGAGGGGGAGAACGAGTGAGGTGATCTGGCGGTGGTTGGACGTGTATAATATTTCCACAATTGTGATCAAGACATTCATCAATCAATTATTCACTTGAGGGATATTTGTTCTGCACTTTTATATGGACTTTATTGCTCCTTTAATTGAATGGATTTGATGTATGCACTTTTTATGTATTATTGGTTTTCATTGATTGATTTTTATCAGATGCATTTAGTTATATGATTTAGCGCTGTGCTTTGTTAGAAAATAAAGTAGGTGTTATCTCAATTTGTGTGCAAACATGGAAATACACTTTAAATGTTATACATGGAATAATCACATGGCTTTTCAGCTCTTCAAAGGTCTGCTTCCTGCATGGTGTATTCCTATGAATATCTTGTTTTGGGTGTTCCCAGCTCAATTAATAGTTCAGAGCAGCTGTAGAACACAATACCAGCATCTTCTCCTAATCCACACAATTATAGATGAGTATCTAAAACCCAAAGCGGCAGCTAGAGAAAAGGTCCTTTAATGTAAAAGCACTGACTGAACTACGAACATTTTCACAACCATAGATTTTTTTTTTTTGTTGTTTTTTTTTTTCTTCTATGAAACACATGTAGAGTTAAAAAGAAAAAAAAAAAAACCTTGCAAGGTTTCGGTTTTGTTTAGGAGGAGGTATATTTTAGTTTGCAGAGCATGTCAGGGCCTGACTTATCCGTTCTGTGCTCTCTTAGATTCAGAGTTGTGAAAAGTGTTCTTTGCCTTGGGCAGTGTGACTTTATGCGGTATTATTATTTCCATAGGTGTTTTAATTTTAACCTCATGAACAGATTTGAACATTTTGAAACAGGCAGCCTTCTGGTGTTAAAAGGATATTGTTTCACGGTCAAAACATAAACCTGGCTTTCTGCATTTCATCAAATGCTGATTCTAATGATTTGCACTTTATTGAAATAAAGATTTCACATGTGACTCACCTGTGGTTTTCAGGAGACTATACGTCTCTATTTTGTATACTAAAAAATATATACTTCAAAATGAAATGCATGTGGTGTGTGAGAGAAATACAGGGGCTGCCACTGCTGGCCAAAGGACTAGTCATCAGTGTATAGACAAGGGAGGGTTTTTTGGGGTGCCGGCAGAAAAAAGTACTTTCAATACTCCAATATATAAAATGTATAACAAAAATGTTATTCCATAAAAGACATTGGCTATGCTATACTTAAAGCGGAGGTTCACCCTAAATATAAGCTCTCCCATGTGATCCAGCATACTGGCGTCAGCGCCAGTATGCTGTTTTTTTTTTTTTAATCCCCCACTGTATTATGCTGGAATTTAATTTTTTTCCCCCGCGGTGGACGGCTCTAGTATTGCTCGTCACATCTTGCGAAAATACCCGATAAGGACTCGGGTAATCTCGGCGAAAATGCGGTGCCTGTGCACAGACCTCGGAGCTGACTGCGCAGGCGCCGTATTTCTCCGAGTCCTATTTCGGCGTTTTTCGGAGGGCGTGACGCGCCATAGCCATAGGACTCGGAGAAATACGGCGCCTGCGCAGTCAGCTCCTAGGTCTGTGCGCAGGCGCCACTGTTTCGCCGAGATTACCCGAGTCCTTATCGGGTATTTTCGGAAGATGTGACGCGCTATACTGGCGCCGTCCACCACGGGGGTAAGAGATTAAAATACAACATAATACAGTAAGTGATGGATTAAAAAAAAAAAAAAAAAACAGCATACTGGCGCTGACGCCGGTATGCTGGATCACATGGGAGGGCTTATATTTAGGGTGAACCACCTCTTTAAGGTGCACAGGTACAAGAGAACATCTATAAATCAAAACAGATGGACGAATTGGTCACTCAATAGTAGCATCCTGACATGTTTCGCTGCTTAGGGTTTCCTCAGGGGATGTTTTTGAAAACAATTAGATGTAATACTGCGACTTGATGTCAAGGCAAGGAAATGATCGTCACTGGATAGCACACATATTGGAAAACCAGAAAGAGACCAAAAATTATTTATACAACCGGGATATCTAGCCAAACTAAGATTATAAAAGAGCCAAGGGTGCCTGGATTACAAACAATTGTCTGTTTAAGAGGATATATGATGATAAATAACTTGTATGCAGAGATGTCACAGCACGGCTATTCTTGTTGTGTCTGACACAACATTATTGAAAGTACTTTTTTCTGCTGGCACCCCCAAAATCCCCCCAAAAAACCCTCCCTTGTCTATACTTATCTACAGGGATGTTGGTGCTATTTTTCTGGCATTGTCACCTATCTATACCACCACTTTCGACTAGTCATCAGTATTGCCCATAGTTTCTTTGCAGATGATCTTTTCCCCATTACTGACTTACCATGCTCTGTTCTGAACTGTGTCTCCTTGTGAAAATGGCCATCTAGGTAGATAAGCAGGGCTTTGCTTCCTCCTGTCATTATCAGAGCTGGCCCCTGATGACTTTTGCAAGAATATTAAAGGTACATGTTTTTTCCCTAAATAGCTTCCTTTACCTTAGTGCAGTCCTCCTTCACTTACCTCATCCTTCGATTTTGCCTTTAAATTTCTTTATTTCTTCTGAGAAACCCTCACTTCCTGTTCTTCTGTCTGTAACTCCACACAGTAATGCAAAACGTTCTCCCTGGTGTGGAGTGTCGTGCTTGCCCCCTCCCTTGGACTACAGGAGAGTCAGGACGCTCTCTACGTTGCAGATAGAGAAAGAAGCTGTGTGTTGATGGGCATCCCAGGGGGGGGGAAAGACGACCCTCCACACCAGGGAGAAAGCCTGCCATCTGTTTTGATTTCTAGATGTGCATTTAAAAGCAAAATGGAAGGATGAGGTAAGTGAAGGAGGACTGCACTAAGGTAAAGGAAGCTATTTAGGAAAATAAATTGTACATTTACAACCCCTTTAAGGAGCAGCAAGAGAACAGGAGGAAGAACAGATCCAAAAAAATGAATGAAGACGTAGGGGATCATTGCACTACAGCTTTCTCTCCAGCAAGGAGAACAAAAAAGGAGCACAGTATTTTTATCAGCAAATTTAATTCCAGCTCTCGCCAGACTTTCAGTCAGGGGCACAGTGCCTTATATCTCACAATGCAGATGTACAGGTATGAGGTTGTAGGAACAGCGTGTGCCTTTTTTAAAAGGTATAAAAGGTACATTTTCAGTGTATTGCTTAGACCTATTTAGATATTCACTATAATACAGCATATTTTCACATTTGAGTTCAGGTTTACTTTAAATCACCGCTCTAAATCATAAAGGAACTGATGAATATGGCCACTGTTACTAAGCCCGTTGTATGTGAGCAATGAAATTTGTAGCTCTCTCGGAGAAGAGATCTCAGTGGTAAAAGTATATAGCGTTCCTCCACACATCCTGCAATATATATACCTCAAGAGATTTGTAACTATAAACGAACAGGCAGTGCCATACTTAGGTAATAGAAGAAATGGCATCATGAATGTATCATCCTATATGAAGCATGGTAAAAGCTGGCAGAAGATAAAGAGGACTCCGTCCAATCTTCTATTCCTGAGTATGCTGCCAGATGCATTAAACTCATGGTTCACTGGATCTAAATCCACATTCCACATGCTAAAACAATTCTTAAAAAGGGAAATCTATAGTTATTTCTACCACAATAATCTTTGAGTTTTGCATGAATGCTGGCACTGTATTCTTATGTTCAATCTTCTTACACTCTTGGGTAATCCATTATCAACCCAATTCCATCAGAATCCTCGAATGGTGTTGCCATCTTCTTGATAAATTTTACATGAAAGTCAATAAACAAATATCTGAGGAGTCCAGCTCTGACAAATTGACATCTCTGCTATGGGATTTTGTCAAAGGGCAGGTACCCCTTAATTATCTCATGTGGAGATGCTTTAAGTCTTTTGTGGTGCTGATATGTTTGTGCATGGGCCAGGCACAGTGAGTCTTCGAGGGAGTCTTATCTAGGCAAAAGTGAATGTCAAGAAAAGATGAGGACATTTTGTGTGGACTTCCCGTCCGTTAACTGTGGGTAATAGCACCAGGGCAGCAACACATAGGCTGGTGAGGGTGGTTTTGTGTGGGCAGGTGGCCAGCAGCTTAATCAAAATTCAAAGCCTTGATATACGGGTTATGCTATGCTCAACCATAACCTACCTCCAGAGAACAAAAGAGATCCCAGTGGGGGTTCCTGGAGGAAGGTCATATTAACATTACTCAACAACCTGTATTAACTGTAAACATTTAAGAACTTCCTATTAGTAGTGTATGAACCTATATGTATACACAACCTTGAGACGTATGTCAACGTCTTTCAATGTACATCAACGCTACACAATGTATGTCTATATATTTTTTGTTTCTGATAAACTTCAATAAAAATCTATTGATGAAAAAAAAAAAAAAATCAAAGCCTACATAATTTACAATAATTATTCAAAAATACAGAGCTCTAAATTTGAGTAAAATTCATACATATAATGTTATTGAAATATAACACCTCTGCTAATGTTGCTTTAAGACAATATAACCTGTGCTCAGGAACAAGTGTATGTATTGCCATATTTACCAGAACTGGAAAGTGCAAAATCTGGTACGGCTGTGCATGGTAGCCGATCAGCTTCTAATTTCAGAAAAAAACAAAAAAATTGAAAGCTGATTGGTTTCTGAGCAGAGTTGCACAAATCTCCAGTTTCAGTAAATCAATCCCACAAAATATATACCATATATATCTATACATATGATGAACAGAGCAGGTTATTGGGGTTCATTTGATTATGCCTCCTTCTTGTAACTTTTGGTTGGTGAGAATGAGGGAGAATGATTAGAAATTTGTTATGCAACGTTCCAGCTGCCCTTACAGTACATAAAGAAAACATTAAGAGAGAATCATGGTGGCTGTCATTGCTAACCATCCTTTTTGAATGGTCAACACTGGCAGCCATGCTAGTGGTCTGGTTGTCACGATGATTTATTGGGTTCAACGCTTTCTGGGTCAAATACAGAGACAGGAATTGTATTTTTGTGACACTTATTTCCAGCATGCTTGTTCTGGGCCTATGACTCTAAATATATTAATGGCAGACACCGCCATGTAACAAGCATTTTTAGAAGGAGGCCAACAATGGCTGCCTTCATACTTCTCCCATGATGATGTCACTTTAAGGCCACCTACACACGATCAAACATGTCCGCTGAAACCGGTCCGCAGACCGGTTTCATCGGACCAGTTCGATCGTGTGTACGGCCTATCGGATCGTTTTCCATCTGATCAAAGTTTTAAAACATACTTTAAAACCTGTCCGATGGAAACCTGTCCGTCAGACAGGTTCGATGGTTAGTACACAAAAGCATCGGACCAAAAACCCGCGCATGCTCAGAATCAAATCGACGCATGCTTGGAAGCATTGAACTTCGTTTTTTCAGCACGTCGTTTTGTTCTACGTCACCGCGTTCTGGTCTGATCGGATTTTGGTCCGATGGTGTGTACGCACATCAGACAAGTTCAGAGTTGTCTGATGAAAACGGTCCGTCGGACAAGTCTCTTCAGACATGTCTGAATGTGTGTAGAGGGCCTAAGGCCGCGTACACACGAGGAGACATGTCCGCTGAAACTGGTGCGCAGACCAGTTTCCGCGGACATGTTCGATCGTGTGTGTACGGCCTATCGGACAGGTTTCCAGCGGACAAAAGTTTCTAAGCATGCTTAGAAACTTGTCCGCTGGAAACCTGTCCGTCGGACATGTCCGATGGTTAGTACGCCCAACCATCGGACAGAAATCCCGCGCATGCGTCGAATGGATTCGACGCATACGTGGAAGCATAGAACTTCCTTGTTTGAGCATGTCGGTGTCGTCAACGTCACCGCGTTCTCTGTCCGTGGGATTTTGGTCTGATGGTGTGTACACACATCAGACCAAAATATCCCAGGAGACATGTCCGATGAAAACGGTCCGTGGACTGGTTTCATCGGACATGTCTCCTCATGTGTACAGGGCCTGAGAGTTTGTGTCAGAAAGTCACCAAGTATACTTGTGTGTTTCTTTGGATTGATTCTGAGTTACTTGTGATTGGCTTGTAACTTACTTCAAGCTGCTGCTGCTTTTTTTTTTTTTTTATTCAAATTGAGTTGTAAGTGGAAGAAAAGTGGTTCATACACAAATAATAGTTAAAACAGTTATTATGTGACTCCTTTTATACCCTGCCTTAGTATTTATGTACTTTATTTTACTTTTTGCTACTTCATGACTATGTGACACTAATTTAAACAATAATTTTTATTGGTACCTTTATTTTATTTTATTTACATACACACAGCCATCCAAACATAAAACAAAAGGGGGGGGGGGGTTAAAATTAGGAAAAGTAAACGCTGGAAAATACCCTAATTTAACATATCACATGCTGTTGCAATATAGATCTATACAAATATTCAACCCTACAGTAGCAACGTTTTATTTGCACATCAAAAACACACCGTTCTGAAAGCATTTATTCAAGGTGCAAAAGTAACACTTGTTATTTAGCATAATTTCTGTCTACCCACGGCCCTCCGGAGTAACACTTTAATATGGCTTTTCGGCTGTGACCACATGAGACATTTATACTTTTAAGCAAAAAAGCTTGCTCAAGGTTTAAGGGGATGGCCTCGATCTATATGGTACAATAATGGTGGGTTTTCTACTTTCTTGCTGGGAGGAGAAAACCAATTTAATTGGGCAAGACCATCGATGTGTGCTAGCAATCATAAATATAAGAGCTGATTTCTTATTGCTACACACCAGCCACTCTCAACCAGGGTTCCTCCAGAAGTTGCTAGAGGTTCTTTGAGCAGTGGTTGACTGATCTCCTACTTTAACCCCTTCCTTACCAGCCCATAGGGGAATCGCGTCATGGCGATCCCCTCGCCGATGAGACTGGACGTTGCACAACGTCCAGTCTTCACGGCGTTCTAGGGCGCCGTGATTGCCGCCGGGCACCCGCGATTTCCGGCAAACACGTCAGGAGTGTGGATCTGTGTGTGTAAACACACAGATCCACCTCCTGTCAGCGGTGAGGAGACTGATGTGTGTTCCCAGTACAGAGGAACACACATCGATCTCCTCCCCCTGTGAGTCCCCCTCCCCCTACAGTTAGAACATACTTAGGACACATTTTAACCCCTTCAGCGTCCCCTAGTGTTAACCCCTTCCCTGCCAGTCACATTTAAACAGTAATCAGTGCAGTTTTATAGCACTAATCGTTGTATAAATGTGAACGGTCCCAAAAATGTGTCAAAAGTGTCCGATATGTCCGCCGCAACGTCACGGTCACAAAAAAAAAAAAAAAAAACGCAGATCCCCGCCATTACTAGTAAAAAAAAAAAATGCCATAAATCTATCACCTATTTTGTAGACGCTATAACTTTTGCGCAAACCAATCAATATACGATTATTGCGGTTTTTTTTTTTACCAAAAATACGTAGAATACGTATCGGTCTAAACTGAGGGGAAAAAAAGTTTTTTTTAAAAAAAATATTGTGATATGTATTAAATAAAAAGGAAAAAATATTGTGTTTTTTTTAAAATTGTCGCTCTTCTTTTGTTTATAGCGCAAAAAATAAAAACCGCAGAGATGATCAAATACCACCAAACGAAAGCTCTATTTGTGTGGGGAAAAAAACATAATGATTTAATTTGGGTACAGTGTTGCCTGACCGCGCAATTGTCATTCAAAGTGCAACAGCGCTGAAAACTAAAAATTGGTCTGGGCAGGAAGGGGGTGAAAATGCCCTGTATGGAAGGGGTTAAAGTACCTGCATCCAGGGGCGTTGCTATGTCTACAAAAGATCTTGGGTTGGGGCCAATAGCAGTAAAGTAAAGAAAGTCATACGCTTGGGCAGGCATACACATGTATATAATATACATGTGTGTGTATGTATATGTATATATAAAAGATACAGATATAAAGATCTGTATGAAGAGGACAGCAGAGAAAATGTCTGTGGGCCGGGTGCAGTCCGAGGGCCACGGGTTGCAGACCCCTGCCCTAGAGACTCAGGGCTGTGGCCCCCAGATTCGGGGCTATAGCCCCAGTAGCCACCCCCTAGCGACGCCACTGTCTGCATCATTCTGGGGCCGGCACCACTTGGCAAAGTCAACTGCATGACACCAGTAGGCATTTTAGCTGTCTGTAAGGAGTGCATTCTAACCACCTATACAAGGGTATGGGGGTCATTCTCCCATCTGGCCACAAATGTAAGGGGCATTTTTCCCTTTTGACTAGTGGTTTTTAGCAAGGGTTCCCTGAGACTTGAAAATAATTTCATGGGTTTCTCTGGAGTAAAAAAGGTTACGACAGGCTGGTATAGAATGAATACCGCTGTCACTTGCACAATGTTTTCAGATAAGCCTCTAAATATGATCTCTGCTTCTGGGGCACAGCAAGAGCTGTTATGGAATTTCTGGGGCACAGCAAGAGCTGTGGTGGAATTTGCTATTACTTTGCATTAGACTTTCATAGAATATGTCTGACTGAACTGGTATGCAAGTAATACAAACAGATTAAGTAATAGCAATGAAATGCTACTGTCCACACAGTGATTTGTAAAGGGCATGTCATTCTTTTTTTTTTTTTTTTTTCATTCGTCGCAATGTCCCCAGGACAAACAAGCCTGGGGCTGAGCTTAAAGGAAGCACTTTTGCATGCCTTCGCTTTCTGAGTGTTTTGAAAAGGAACTGATGTGAGACAGGCAAAATGCACACTGACATCTATTTCTAGCCGTTAGTGACATCACGCCCTACGTCGGTCTAATGGACACTATTCCAAAAATGCACCCAGCAAACAATGACATGTAAGTCAACACAATAAGGACTAACCTTTTAATCATGAGCTGCTGCTTTTCCTCTGCATGATAGATGTCACTGGTTTAATGTACTGAATACATAGGTTGGTAAATAATTAGGTAGAATAAAGAAAAGGTGTCACATCAGTCTTATGAATGTGACAGGTAAGTAGCTCTTTTTATCCAATGCATTTGCAGCTTTTCTATTGAGCTTAAGGTACAAGGGGTCATATATTTGTAAAAAAAAAAAAAAGGTACAAGCAGTCATGTACATGGGTCTCAGAAACAAGTAAAATGCAATATGCCTTAAGCCCCATATACACGATCAGATTTTCCAACAGGAATTGTGTGATGACAGGCTGTTGTTGGAAAATCCGTTTTTACGCTCCATCGGACAATTGTCGGATTTTCCGCCAACAAATGTGGGATAGCATGCTTTAAAGTTTTCCGAAAACAAATGTGTGTTGTCGGATAATCTGAATAGTGTGTACACAAGTCCTTTGGACAAAACTCCAAAGTACAAACACACATGCTCAGAAGCAATGCTCACATAACACAACATTAGCAGAATTTGCCCAAAGGGTGGCACTAAAGAACTGAAAAAAACACATAGTTTTGTGTTTGTTGACCGACAATTCTTTGCCGTTTGTATGCAAGACAAGTTCCTGGCCAATGCCCTTCGGACAAAAGTGCTACGCTTTGTCAACAGAAAATCTGATCGTGTGTACAAGGCTTAAAATGCTCCTAAGTTGCTTTGACTTTCAGAGTTACTGGGGTTTATTTGCTAAAATAGACTGTTCACTTTGCAAAGGAAGATGCACTTTGCAAGGAATATCCAATTGTGTGCAAGAAAAAAAACAGCATTTTTGATTGCACCTGATTGGATGCTAGAAGTCAGCAGAGCTTTACCTCTTTAACTAAACTCTGTGTGGAGGGGGGGGGGGTTGTCTTGCAAAGTGCAAAGACTACAGGAATACCCCACTTTTATGTACACAATGGGGTTTATAAAACCGGGAAGCTCATTGGTTTCTATGCAGAAGTGATACTGATTTTGCAAAAATCACGAACCTTTACAACCCCTTTAAGTTTTGCATATTTTGCATAAAGCAGTTTCTCTTCCATGTATACCATGTATCTTGTATGGGAAATGTGGATATTTTTCTGATAATTCCTAATACCTTAATGACATTTAAAGAGGTAATAATAAACACATTACATACAGTATACTGTAATCTTACAGATTACAGTACTGTATGTAAAAAATACACACACCCTTTGTCCCTAGTGGTCTGCCCAGTGCACTACATGTACGTTTATATAATAAAAACTGTTCTTTCTGCCTGCAAACTGTAGATTGTCCATAGCAACCAAAAGTGTCCCTTTATGTCAAAAGTGATTTTAGACCAGCTAGAAAACAGCAATAATAATTTGCAATCACTTGCCGAATTAAGTGATAGTGATTTGTGGGGAAATTCGTCATAAAAAAATAAAAGTAATGACAGCGACAATTCTGCAACTGAGCAAATTTCAGTGTTTTTGATTTGATTACATTATTGAATATTTTTTATTATAATTACATTATTATTTGTTATAATTATTTATAATTATTTATTATATTATAATTTATGATTTTGTTTTTCAAACTTTTTCATACCAGGGATGCCACTAGACTCTTGTTTGGACAGATTTAAGTGAGTTATTCCTAAGAATTACAGGCCTACAATGTAAAACACCAAATTTCCTTGCAAAATAATGGTACCGCTTTCAGGAGGTTAATTTTGCATTGACACCTGCAATGGTTTCGCAGAGGACCTGCGAGGGAGATGCAGTGCATATGTGTGAACTGGGGCTTAGCGTGCCCCCACTGTGGATGAAGGAGCAATAGAGACACCTTTGGACAGCCGCATTGCCAGTCTGTGGAGGGAGCGAAGTATTAGATGGACTAGCAGATTTACACTTTATAATTTGTATTATTATTAATAATAATTATTATTATGCATAGAACCCAATGAGCTTCTAACTCGAGCTTGTTTAGTTAAAGCAGAGTTCCAGACTTTTTTTATGTTTATTAAAAGTCAGCAGCTACAAAAAGCATAGCTGCTAGCTTTTAATAAACGTACACTTACCTGCTCCACTGTCCAGCGACGCGCTGCCTGGAGCTCTGCTCCTCTCCCCCCTCTCCGCCAGCGCCTTCATTCTAACTGTGGGCACAAGGCCGTGACAGCTTTGGGCTTCAGGGCCGGGCACTCACTGTGCATGCGCGATCGGCCCTGCGCTACCTGAGTGGATAGGCGATCGCCGGGACCTGTCACGTGTCCCAGGCGATCGTCTACAGGGAGGGGCCGCCGTAGGCGATATGACGTATCGTCTAAGTGGTCCCTGGGTGGAAGGAGGAAGTGGGAAGTCCTACTCCGAATATGGCATGTAAGGGGGCGAGGAGTGGTTTAAGCGGAAGTTCCACTTTTAGGTGGAACTTCGCTTTAAGCTTTGGTAATAAAACCTGGAAGCTCATTGGTTTCTATGCAGAAGTGAGCCTGATTTTGCGCTTTCCAGCTTTAGTAAATAAATCCCATTGTGTACTTAAAAGTGGGGTATGCCTGTAATGTAAGCATCTGTGTCAGTAGTAAATGTTTTTTCTCATCCCTGTAAATGATACATCTGCAGGAGAGCTTGTTCTTTTGGTACAGTGTTATAGGCTGGATCACCAGATAAAAATAGAAGAAAGCCTAAAAAAAATTCAGCCATCACATCTAAATATTGGTAAGCTACAATATAATAAATACATTTGGGTTTAATACTGCTTTTACTGGGTGAAGCAAAAAATAACTCCTAACACGTTGCCCGGTTTTTGCTGCAATGAAATTCTCAGATCGATCGAACAAGAATTTATTTTATACAACAAAAAAAAAAGATAATTTTTAAATCACGCTAGGACTTCTAATCAGTGTTTTGCTCGCCCCGTATTCTGTAGAAGTGTTCGATGAACTACTTTGTTAAGGTGCTTTTAGTGCATTTTTTTGCTCTTTCTACTTTCAATTTCAAGCCAAGGAGTTAAATAACAGCTGTGATTATCCCACTTGGTATATACAAGCAGTTTCAACGAAAACCACATTTTTCTGGCTAGTCTTCCAGGCTACACATAAAACAGATAATATGTACGTTGAAAGTTGAAATGCGGTTTCTACGAGTACAGTACTTCTTTATATAACCCGCCGTTAGTGCAGATTTTATTTACTTTCCAACAAATGGATTTGTCTTGCACTGAGCCCTTATTAGTCTATTAATGGAATCATGGTTAGAAAACATTGCTGGATCTGCTTAACTTCCTACTCCTTCGCTCACCCTTAGACAAATTCCAAAACTTCAGTGTGCCAGATTGTACCAACGAGCAGCTGTTTGAAATGTTTCCCTAGAGTGACCCACAGTGGTGGTGATTAGGCACAGCATGGCACCGCAATGGGATTCCCGAGCAACATCCTCACAACTATGACCTATTTTCTGTACCGCTAGAAGAGATATTTGTTATCTGGAGCATCATTTGTGATAACGTCAGCTGTAATAGAACAGGGATATCCTATGATGATCTGATTAACAAATATTATTCTTAAATAGTAAAACATTTTTATTTATGTTTTATCAAATAGTAAAACATTTTTTTTTTATCAAATAGTAAAACATTTTTTATTTTATTTTTTATCAAATAGTAAAACATTTTTATTTATGTTTTATCAAATAGTAAAACATTTTTTTTTTATCAAATAGTAAAACATTTTTTATTTTATTTTTTATCAAATAGTAAAACATTTTTTTTTTTTCTTTAGCAAATAGTAAAACATTTTTATTTATTTTTCTTAAGCAGTAAAACATTTTTACTGTGAAAATAAACAAATAACAAAACATTCTTTTGAAATGAAACAAATGCATCTTTGCATTTTCTTCTGATATGTCCCATAGGGGTTGATTTACTAAAACTGGAGAGTGCAAAATTTGGCGCAGCTTCTAACGTCAGCTTGTTCAATTAAGCCTGGAAGCTGATTGGTTTCTATACACGGCTGCACTAGATTTTCTGCGCTCCAGTTTTAGTAAATCAGCCCCATACTGTAATTAAAATAACACGCTGGTGCCTAAAATTTAACAACTTATTATGTTTTTGTTTTTTAATGATCTGAATGCACTCTATTGTTTTCTATGGGTCTGTACACACAGCCATGTGATGCATTCACGTTAGTAAAAAAAAATATTTAAATCTGCGGTCATATTTTACATAATTTCATAAATAATCGATACATTAAACCCCATTTAATTTATGGGAGCTAGTATTTTTATATGTACGGACATTTATGTGTCTATTCGCAAGCACTTATACGAAATATACTCTCTTTAGCAAGATCTGGTATAAATACATCAGTACCGTGTGTAAGGAGCCTTAAGAAGATTATTGTGATATCTCTGTACTTTTAACTGGTATAAAATAAATGCACTTAAGCCATATAAAGTAATACAATTAAGATACAGTGGTAAGAAATGAAGTAGAATGTATAGAAATGAGGTGTAATGTATAAAAATGAGCTATAAAGTATGTCTGCACTTGTTCTTTCCACATTCATATGGAAGGAGTGGTATGCTGAATGCAAGCACAGCAACCTCAAAGTATTTTAATTCCTTGCAGTGTCCTCGGTCTTACCCCATTCCCACTGGCTGATAATCACTATACAGTAAAACATGTTAAACACTAAGATGCAAAATACTAAAAAATGTTAGCCAACAAAAGTTTTCAGAATATGAAATTCACATTACATATCAAACAACCTCTAGAAAAGACATAATTCTGACCCCCTTTGGTATCTGATATAACAAAAAAATCATATATATATATATATATATATATATATATATATATATAAAAGAATTACATTAATGCACCATTATACACCGGCACAACCAGTTTCTGAAAACTTTGCAAACTACAGATACATTGTACTTTACTTTTATTATCGGTCGTCGACTTTATCTGCTTCCATATATGAATAGGAGATGGGTCATTGGTAATTACCGTATTTATTGGCGTATAACACGCACCCTAACTTTACGAGGGAAGTTTCAGGAAAAAAAACATTCCACAGCCCCCTGCGTAAAACACGCAGGCACAGTTTACCCTCTATTTTCAGGGTAAAAAAGTGAATGTTATACGCCAATAAATACAGTATATCAGGGTTTAGGGCAGCTTTACTAACAGGTAAAAAATCACCAAGCTTATATTTTACAGGTCTAGAAATCAAGGAGATAAAAAAGGAAGGGGGCTATATTCTGTATTTTGAGTAAAGTTGCCCACCCTGGTGCAATCTAAGAATTCTAAATCACAGACTGAGGGACTATCCCTGATTTAGAATTTAGAATCACTTAAAATAATAATGTTGCATCTATGTGCCCCTGATTGGCTTTATCCATAAAAAGGAAGGGGGTTAAATTCTCTGTTTTTAACTAAAGTTGGTGCAATTGTCCCTTAGCTCATGAATTAGAATTCCTAATTTGCCCCTGATTGGCTTTAGCCCCAAAAAAATTTAAATGAAGGAGGGGGGGGGGGGTAAATTCTCTGTTTTAAGTAAAGTTGGCACAATAATCACTTAGCTTGTTAATTAGAATTCCTAGTCCCCCCCCCCCCCCCCAAAAAAAAAAAGAGGAAGGGGGATATATTTTACTGTTTTAAGTAAAGTTGGTGTAATAGTCCCTTAGCCTGTGAATCAGAATTCTTAGAGCCGGTTCACACTGGAGCGACTCGTCAGGCGACTCAGCAGCCTGACAAGTCGCGTCCCATTCTATTCAATAGAACTGTTCTAATAGGAGCGACGCAAGTTACTCCGACTTAGAAAAAGGTTCTTGTACGACTTTGGGGGCGACTCTGGGCGACTTGCATTGACTTCTATACAGTAGTCATTTTGCAAATCGCCTCTGAAGTTGTCCTCAGGTCGCCTTGCCGAGTCGCCCCCAAAGTCGTGCCGCCCCAGTGTGAACCGGGTCTTAGTTTGCCCCTGATTGGATTTAGCCAAAAAAATAGGAATGGGCATATATTTTACTGTTTAGGTAAAGTTGGTGTAATGGTCCCTTAGCCTGTGAATAAGAATTCTTAATTTGCCCCAATTGGCTATATCCCAAAAGGGGGGGGGGGGGTAAATTCTCTGTCTTAAGTAAAGTTGGTGGAATAATCCCTTAGCCTGCGAATTAGAATTCTTAGTTTGCCCCTGATTGGCTTTAACTAAAAAAGAAAGGGGGATATATTATTTGTTTTAAGTAAAGTTGGTGCAATAGTCCCTTAGCCTGTGAATTTGAATTCTTAGTTTGCCCCTGATTGGCTTTAGCTAAAAAAAAGGAAGGGGATATATTTTACTATTTTAAGTAAAGTTGGTGTAATAGCCCCTTAGCCTATGAATAAGAATTCTTAATTTGCCCCAATTGGCTATAGCCCCCAAAAAAAGGGGGGGGGGGTAAATTCTCTGTTTTAAGTAAAGTTGGTGTAATAATCCCCTAGCCTGCGAATTAGAATTCTTAGTTTGCCCCTGATTGGCTTTAGCTAAAACAGAAAGGGGGATATATTATTTGTTTTAAGTAAAGTTGGTGCAATAGTCCCTTAGCCTGTGAATTTGAATTCTTAGTTTGCCCCAATTGGCTTTAGCTAGATTAAATTCTCTGTTTTAGGTAAAATTGGTGCAATAGTTCCTTAGCCTGTGAATTAGAACTCTTTGTTTGCCCCTGATTGGTTTTAGTAAAAAAAAAAAAAGGAAGGGGGTTAAATTCTCGGTTTTACGTAAAGTTGGTGCAATAGTCCCTTAGCCTGTAAATTTGAATTCTTTGGTTGCCCTGATTGACTTTAGAAAAAAAAGGAAGGGGTTTCAATTCTCGGTTTTAATTACAGTTGATGCAATAGTCCCTTAGCCTGTAAATTTGAATTCTTTGTTTGCCCCTGATTGGCTTTAGCAGAGAGACTCCATAGAGGAGTATATGTATCCTGCCAGTAAACAGACATCATAGTGTATCATCTTCATAATTCCCCTGATCCCTTTACCAATCAATGCATTGTATGGGACAGTAATGACCCCCTGCATTGATCTGCCCCTGGAATCCAGCACGCCAATGCATAAGGTCATCTCTCTATGTAAGGGATATGCTATGAAAATAAGGCGGCCATATGTTCCCCTGCTCAGTGACATGTGTGTACCAAGAGATTATTTGTCTGCTAATCCATCCCATTTGATCGGACCGTACCTTTAGCATCCTGCTGATTCATCCCTAACAAACAAATCTCCTTAGTACGAGCTTAGGCTCAGTGTAAAGCAGAATTATTAAAACAAACAAGGCACAGAAAGGGCAGCCACAACAATGCCATGGTATCAAACGGTGGATGGTCCTTGCCAAGTTTGCCCTACAAGTCAGATGCCTCCTCCGGTTACAAGTCATGTCATAAAGCGGCGCTGATTGTGCGCTGGCAGCGATATCAAAGCTGTAATTTCCTGGGTCTGCTCTGCAAGGAACTTTTCAAAGCTCTTGGAACTGAGAGGGACCAATTAACTTGTTCAACTGATTGCCAGACAGTCCTTCCTTCGCTTGCATGGCAGCCCTGGTTTAGAGAGGGGGAAGCTGCGCTCCTCTTTCCTCCTTAAATCCTACATGTCTGATGCTAAATGAAGGATGGAATTTTTTTTAAGGCGAACGTGTTATGAAATCGCCTTGCGATTATTTGCAACCGATTGCTAAACAATAGAGCGTAACATGTAGAATGATTGATCGCTAATGATCGCGCATGATCCAAATGTATACAATTTATATTGCGCTGACGCAGCACATTACATAAGCCGTACATTTGCATCCATCCCTGCTGAATATGTACCAATCGCTAACTTTGGTGGCACAAAAATCACCCATGTGCACTTAGGACAAGGTATATGGTGAAACTTATCAAAGATCAAATATGCTCAGCTTATTGTCACCTAAATTTAGAATCATACAATGGTTCATGCTTCGAGAAACGATCAATTTTTATTCCGATTGATCTCTCTCAATAGGCAAAATCGATCTACAGTCGATAACCTGTTCGATCGATAAGCGGGGAAGTGAATTTTGATCGATAGTTAAGACCTGATCATAATTTATAATCATCAGTTATTGATCACGCCTCTGTTTCCATCATATAATTTCATGATCTGATCAATCTAAATACGATTGCATGCAAAAACAAAGTATCCTGGTGCTGATGACCGATTTAAAGTAATTCATCATTTTTCCACCCTGGCCAATCGACTCAGTTTGATCGAATCTGATCTGAATCAATCAGAAGGAAAGCTACATCTATACAATTGTGATCAGATAAGAGAATTGAAGCGTGTATGGTCGGTCAGCATTGGATAGAATAGGGAAGAAATAAGCCATGACTTACCTTTCTGCTCCCCTGGTGCCAGTCACTTGTCGCCAATCAGATCACAGTCACAGCTTCCTTCCTTCAGTCCTGATGAAAGTTGGAGGAAAGTGACAAGCCAAGCAGCAGGACTGTCACCCACACACCAGAGATGGATGCTGCTGTGCCCTGCTATCCTATATCCTTCCTCACCACCCAGTCCGTACACAAGTTCCTTCCTGGTATACAATGATGTGTGTGTGTGTGTCCGTGTGTGTCCGTGTGTGTATGCACAAAACTTTCCGTGTCCCCGAGTGTCGGCTCTGTGCTGCCCGAGCTCATCTCACTCTGATACTACACAGCCACTCCTCCCCTCCTTCTCCGCACCTCACCCACCAACCAACGAGAGACAGGACCCGGCCCTCCACCAATCACCGACACACATTCTCCAACAAGACTTTCTGAATGGTACCAAACCCCGCCCACCTTCACTATAAAAACAAAGCCAGGGGCACAGGCAGGCATCAGAGAGCCAGGGATGGATGACAATAGGAGGAAAGGAGCTGTGTACAACAAAGGGTTACTGACAGCCCCGCAAACACACTATGGAGCAAGGAAAACTGCTGGGATCTATATATCTATTTATATACATCCATCTATATATCTGTCTATATACATCCATCTATATATTTGTCTATATACATCTATCTATATACATACAGCTATATATCTATCTATATATCTGTCTATATACATCTATCTATATACATCCATCTATACATCTATCTATATATCTGTCTATATACATCCATCTATACATCTATATACATCCATCTATATATCTATCTATATATCTGTCTATATACATCCATCTATATATCTATCTATATATCTGTCTATATACATCCATCTATACATCTATATACATTCATCTATATAT